>NW_011627046.1:4096682-4209408 GCF_000204515.1 Acromyrmex echinatior | reverse complement strand
CAACGGTAGCGAGAAACAAAGTGAAACTTACGAGCTGATTCTGATAGGCGGTGACAGCGGTGAATATGGCCTCCGGGAATATGAAGGTCTTGTGCGGCTCCTTCTCGAGGTCCACGATCGGTTTCGTCGTGCCCGAGTCTGGTCGCTTCACCAGGTGGATCCTCGGTTGATACTTGTGCATGGAGTTCAGCACCAGCTGCAAATTAATCCAAACTGACTGTAGACTCGACGTACAATAAATAGTGTAAAGTCACTCAAGAAAATAAAATGTTGATGTATGAATGATTTTACAATGGAGATTACATTTGCATTTAAAAAGAATATCATTATGTCTAGAGAGAGATACACTGTTAAAGTCACATTGTCAAATTATATCCAATTTAAGTTATTTTTAATCATTTCTACACTGAAAAAAAAGATTGGTTGCTGCAACAATTTAGATAGTAAAATATAGCATAGCATTTTTATATGGCTGCAGCAATCAGATTTTGGTTGTAGCAAGAAATTTTTAGTTGTGTTAGCAATGTCAGTATATGATTTCGATAGGCTAAAAAAATGCTAACTAAAAATTTGTTGCTACAACCAAAATCTGGTTGCTGCAGCCATATAAAAATGCTATGTCATATTTTACTATCTAAATCATTACAGCAACCAATCTTTTCTTTCAGTTGCAACTGCTCAATATATTGTTAATTTAACTAAAACAAAGGAGTTAAATAATTTAACTTTAAAAGGTATTAAATTTATCTCAAATTTATTATATGCATACGTTAATATGATATTATTTACTTTGGAGCAATTTTACCACGGAAATGAATTGATTTACATTTTGACACATAACGGAAATTAAAAATAACAAAATATTATTTAAATAAAGTGATTGGATTACCATATTACTCTTTTGATATCTAACAATGCAGAAAGAATTAACTGAGTCAATTCCTTACATCACTTTAAAATCAACCAAACAAAATGTTTGTAAATAAATGCTTGATTTTCCAAATAAATATTTCCTTGGATAGAACTTTAATAATAGTTACTTGTATAATTTAAAACACTCTTGCATTGTTAAATATTAAAAAATCAAATTCTTTAAGTTAAATAATAAAATTTTGTTTAACTTTCAAGTACATCAAAGTGCATTATTTTAATACGAACGTGTAATTACAAAAACAACTATATCTAATCAACTCATTTCTGTGGTTGTTTAATTTATTTTAGTTGAACTACATATTTTAGTTAAATTAACAACATTCAATAGAAGTAGTGGCGCCTACAGAAATGATTAAAAATAATTCAAATTGGATATAAATTAACATTATAAATTTAACATTGTATATCTAATCTCGTATGTTAAATTCATAATGCCATAAATAAGTCAGCCATTTATGATGTTCTTCAATTTTTGACACGCTACATTTTTTACTATTACTTATAAATTATTGTTTTTGCAACGCAAAATTTAGACGACTATTCCTTCTCGGGTTATAATTCAAAGAGACGAATGAAAATAACATTGTGTAATCGGAAGATCTCTCGACACAAAAATCGCAGGTGTCCGATTTCGTCCAATTAAAGCCGTAACGAACTAACCGAACGATTCGACTCGGACGATGTGAATATCCTCGAACAGTTTCACGCGTTTCTTTATGCTTCGCATTTTCATCCAGCCCTTATTTCGAAGGGTACCATTAGATATTCTCAAATCGCTGACGGCTCATCTTTTCCCGATGACGAAGACGACGAGATTACATCGAGTTTCACGTTGCGTTGACTTTGGTCGTTCCGGGATTTGAATCAGCGACGAAGCCGAGGGTATGCGATAGCATTAACAACAACAGCGAGGATCGGCCGTGCGGGAAGAAAAAGCGTATGAATTAGGAGCATCTCGAGCCGGGCGCGCTCCCCGTTACCGTTCAAAAGAATCACTTTGCTCGCGTCTGGCAGCGTGTAATACTCTGAATACAAAATGAGTACCGTGAAGAAGCGCTGCCCCGATCGGAGTTCCTATTTACGTCAGTCATCCGATGAATTAAGGGCCCCGATGCGCCGGCGAGAAAGAGGAGCTCGGGCTGACAATGAAACGGAGGAAAAGAGTGGGGGTCGGGGGGAACTGAAAGAAGAGCGAGGTGGGCGAAGACGCGGCTGAGATTCTCCGTGTCTTATGACAAACGAGACAACGGACTGTCAAATTATCCCGTGGAGCGACTAAATCGCGCTATGATGAAATTCGTTTTATCAGCGTCATTTTTATTTTTTTTTGTAAACGAGACGTGCGGTGGGTCACGAGGTTGCTTGAATTTGCGGTGATGACATCCTTGATGACTTTTTGATTTTAAAGCAACGTGAGGAATTGACTCAATTAATTCTCTTCCACTCTCTCTTTCTCTCTTTATATAGACACAATAATATTCCTTCTAATTCCCTCTGCGAATGTAATCTTCATATATAACGTTGAAAAATCACCCGTATGTCATCACTTCATTTTCGTATAACTTCACGCCTTTCAAAATTCTCATAAACGCTTGGCAATGTCATCACTGTTGAACTTTACCAGTTGCAAACGCCTTTATGTAAAACCAGTCGTGTCACACTGTATGTAGTTATAGAAAAAGAAAATTATCCGGGGAGAAAAATGTATTTCGAAACGGTGTAAAACGTGAAAGGTAAGATAAACGTGGTGTAAAAGCTTTAAGCGACGAGGCGAAATGCCGCCGTGTTGCGTTCCACTTTGCTGAACTTTGTTGAACCTAACAATCGATGCCGGTCGACTTATTAATGCAACAACCGGAGGACGCGGTAGGCGTGCACTCGCTGTCTTCGACGCCGACAATGTCGTACTTTTAGCCACAGCTGCGCCGAGTAACGTGTAAAAGTTTAATGCGCGAGTTGTCTCGAGACAGCTACGTCTGCCCGTCCCCATCGCGAGAAAAAAATGTGGAAAATTTCTTGTCCGTCAGAAAACGTCGACAGTTCAATAGAGTTCTCACATTATACGACAATTAAAATTAGCTAAACGAGGCAAAAGGTACTATTTTTTAAAATTAAGTTCTTTTTTGTAGAATCTTGTTCCTTGAGCTACAGAGATTTAGAGAATTTTTTAATTACATAGAAGTTGAGCTTAAAAGAAAATTTTTTTTACAACAATTATAAGTTTTAATTATAATCATAATAATTTATCACAACACTTTCATAATTACAAATATTTATATATCAAATATCGTTTCTCACAAATTGAATATAGATAGATATTTACATCGACACTATTTTAAATTTAGAAAAAATATTATAGGAAGATTATAAAAATTATTAAATAAAATATTATAAAATAATTATAATCGCCTTTCTTTTTTCATATAAAAATATAATCAAACTGTTTCTGTCATTTCAATAATAAATTTAACTTTTTAACATTTAAACTTGGAAGTAAGAAAGGAACAAGGTTTTATTTCATTTTACTTGTCACCGGTTCGCAGATCATTCAGAACGGTAATACGGCACTTTACATTCGAGAGATCAATGCACGTTACTACGTAAACGCACAATCAAGTTATTCATCTTGCAGTTGTGAGAACTTAATAATAAAGGTCGATTTTCGCGGTGGTCTGACAAGTGTCACGAGGAATTAACCGGATGCCTCTGTGCGAGAAATAGACGGTTGAACAAGGCTTATTAATTAATTAATCCAATAAGAAACTTAACACATCCGTCGCAACGCGAATTGGAATCTGCACCTCATCTTGCTTTTTATAGCGAGCTGATATAGAAACGCCGGAAGTACAAAGATAATTCATACGAAATGATCAGCGCTGAACTGCTAAGTTTTTATTCACAGCTTCATTGAGTTTGAAAATCTAATTTAATTAGCGACACGAAACTAATACGTTTTCCGTCGTTCTTCCTCTGGTCTTTACTTATTCAACATCTTTCGAAAATTGACAGAAATTATCATAGCAATTCAATTATTGTGCCAATCTGCGCAAACTCGCAGTTCAGCGATTGAGCTTAATGAGACAGGACGGGGGATGGTAAAGTTTTTCTAAAGATACTCACGTGCCCATGCCTGTCCATGTCGTTGTTAGTGAGCTTGACTTTCTCGAAGGAGACGACCTGCTTTCGGAGCTGCTCGCCCGTGAAAGGTGAATCCGGATGGACGTAAAGTCGGGCTGGCGCCGGCGGATCCGCCTTTCCGGCCACCAACCAGCAGCTCCTGTGATATGCGTACCGATACCTTTTATTGTCGACCGGTACAATATCCATCAGGACCGCGTATCGACTGTCCGCCTTCAACCCGTTGAATGAGACACGACACGTCGGAAACATCCGCCTGCGCAAACACAAACGTATATCCTCGGTTAAAGAAGAGGTCTGTAGAATTCGAATTAAATTTAAAACATTCTATTTTTAAACAATTTCCAACTACTAGCGATTGTCATTTAAATTTGATTTCCGCAGTTATAGAAATCGAAGCGATACAGTAAAAAACACATTTTTTAATTGTGTTAAAATCAGTCCTTGTTTAAATTTTTATTTGGGTGTCAATTTAACATAATATGATGGTGTTTTTGAATATTTTGTGTTAAATTGATATTCAACTTTTTAGTGTTAAAATGGCACAATTTATAAATAATTAAACAAATAACATAAAAATAATGTATTTTCAAACATAATATAATTTAAGACATATGAATAAAATATGTTAATTTTTAACATATCATAAATGTTGTAACTTAAAAATATTACAAATATTTGATATATTATAAATGTTAATTTTACTGAAGAAATACACTTCTGCAATTTGCATAGAAATTGTCAACGTTATATCGTTTATATTTTTTACATAATATTGTATTACTTCCTAACATATTCATCTTGTTAAGTTAACATAAAAATTTAGATAGACTATGAAATGTATTAAACTTAACACAAATTTTCCAATTGTGCACAAATCTTTAAATTCTTAATAATTAATTCCTCGATACAGAATCTATAAATTGTTATCCATAACTCTTCTGACAATTCCGTTATAAAGCTGCAGTTCCTAGAATAACTTTTATGACTGTTAGGTAAAATTAACTGAGATTGATTAATTAATTCTTCGTCTTCTGCCAATGACGGAACTAGAAATCTCTTTAGATATTTTTGATAAAAGAGAAGTATCGCGTTTTATCAATCAATGATCCAGGATGATTCGTGATATAATTTTAGGGTTGACCCGTTCATGATCGTCGAAGGGGCAAGAAGAGAATAAGCGAAGAAAGAGGGCCGACAGGGGCGAGAGGGAGGGATGGGCCCGGACTGGGGATTAGTGGTAAGGGGATCGTGGGGGCAGGGAACCTGGCGTGAATGTTTTGCCTCGGAGGCCAAACATTAATACCGTGTCGGGCCCCCCGCTGCTCGACCACTAAAACGCGGGGACACCCGCCGATCTTATCTACGTCTTCTCCTCGGTCCTTGTCGACTCGGTATGCATTCATCCCGCCAGCGCCACGAGTGTGAGTAATGCTTTTATTTATCAAGCCGTCTTTTGTTAATGAATTGAACGAGGGAGAAGGTGGGTCCTTACCCTCGCGCCATATCACCCTCCTGCCCCTTCTTCCTCATTTGTACCTGATTTTCAATCCTCCCCTCTCCCCCTTTCGCGCGACCATTTTTCTGCGACCGCGTGCACTAACTCTGAGGATGCCTGCGACTTTTTTTCCGTCGGATTAGCCACCAAATTCCCGTCCCGCCGCGAAGATTATGGCTTTAAGGATGTGTCTGAAAACTCAGTCTGAATACCAGGTACGCAGAAATTAGTAAAAATAAGGGATACAGACAATCCTATTAATACAGATGTCCTATTAATACATCTACATTTTTTACATTTTCGATATTTTATAGTTTCGCATTTTTGCAACAGAAATTGCATAAAGTTGCCAAGTTAAAAAATTCATGCGTGGAGCGTAAGTAAGAAAATTGAACTCTGCCCTGAAAATCTCTAAAGACAGCGAGAAGCGTAATTTATGGAAGAAAGAGAAGAGATCGCCGGGGGTAGTTCCAGGACTGCCTAGCGGAAAGTCTAAGGGGCGATAAAGGGGCGGTAAGTTGACGGCTGAAGGGAGCGTCGACCAATGTCGCTAAGACGCAGATCTAATTACCGATGCACGAGTAGGCGCGCACCCGGCTGGAGGAACAAATCCCCCGCAGAAGGGAATCTACGACGAATAAAGAGGCAGGGATGTTGCCAGTCGTGGCGGGCAATTAGGCGCGCATCGGCCGCGTCGTCCCTCCCATCTTTTCCGCCTCCTTTCTCTTCCGGAAAGTTCCCCAGTTCCTTGAGAATCTCGTCAGTGTTTTTCTGTGCGACTATCCCTCGCACCCCATCTTGTTAGATCATAGTCCAGGGCTGGCGATCTTAACCCTACTTACGAAGACCCAACATTTTGTTCTATCCACAAAAAAAATATTTGACAAAGGCACAAAAAAGAATTTTGATGATAAACTACACAGTTGGAAAATTTGTATTAAATTTAACACATGTTACGTTTTCAAACTAAATCTAGTCCATTTAAATTTTTATGTTAATTTAACACAAAATGATATAGAAAGAATTATTTAACACATATAATATTTTGACACAATTTGGAAGCATATTTTCTTAATGGAAAATTAACATTCATAATATATTAAATTCTTTTATTAATTTATTTTAAAATTTACGTTTTAAAACTACATTACGTTATTTGTTTACACACTTATAAATTGTCATTGTGTCATTTAACACTAAGGAATGTTGTATCAAATTAACAACCATCAGAGATATGTTAAAAATTAAATACAAAAATTTTATCAAAAACTTTTAATAAGTTTATATTTGTAAAAAAAATATAAATTGTCTATGATGGCATAGAAATAGATTTTAACTTGTAACACAATTTAATAATCAATTAATAAACAGGATTTTAAGTCATAATTCGCTCTACGTTATTTTTACCTTTCTCCTTAAATAATGCCTATCGTAATTATGTCAAAAATTTTCTTCATTTCTTATTCTACGATCAATTCGCCCCGTAGGACGTCACATCAGTACAAAGGACTATTCTACGTCGATAGTTAACTTCGTGTCCAATGTTAGTATTTCCGTCGTTAAGTCGAAGATATATGTTTGAGAAGGTGGTATATCGCGAAGCCTCGAGACAAACCGCGAACATAAAACTTCTCGACTGCCTTCCGCGAATAGGCAGCCCCTGAGAGATCCCTCCCTGGACTTCTCCCCTCACAGTGTGATCCCACTCGAATCCTCACGCCTCTGGTCACCACCGTTCGTCCCAAGGACCCTTATAAACTGGCATAAGCTCGCCCGGTTTCTACACCGGCCCGACTAATTGACTGACGGTCAATATAGCAATTTAACCGGCCAGCTTGCCACCAGCTCGTTCTCCGTTTTTTATTCTTCTACCTCCCCTCCTCTCGATCCCTTCCCCTTCCCGTCTATGGCCCCCTGCGTTCAGGTAGTCTTAACTCTTTCACAGTTTTATATTGCTAGAGTATATTTGTGTGCGACGTTCTTATCCTTTTATTTGTACGATGTGTTGCATTATGTTACTTTCTTGTTATTCGCAATTGAATTTGTTTACTCATAAAGAGGCGAGCAAGCGGAAATATTGCACGTGTACACGTATGTTAAGCTTACATTTCATCTAGCCGATCACTTGCTGCGTTTTTATATGACCGAACCAATTGAGAGTTTCATGTTTAAATTTTTATTATTTTCTTTCCTGCCGTTTCCGAGTTCGTGATCCATACCAGTCTATAGCTTTTTTTATATTCACGATCTCCAGCCACTTGTTAAATAACGTCGGCTTACCGCAAGATAGATAGTTGCATCGATCTCACTAATATTCTCACCAATTTTCTCTTTCTCTTACCTCTCTCTCTCAAACTAATTTTTTTTATAAATAAGAATCGATAAGATAATAGACTGCCGTGTGATAAAAAAAATTTACAATTTTAAAAATTTTATCTTTCGTAAAACAGCGATAAAATCTGTGAATTCTTCACGTATTATTTATTTCATTTTTATTATTATACAGCAACATATTTTATATTTGTGGTAAAATAGAGATCCCTGTTAAATTTTTATGTTAAATTTTTAACATTTCTGAGTGTTAAGATAAAATAATTTACACAAATGAACAAATAAAAATAATGCATTTTAAAACGCAAATTCTATAATAAATGAATAAAATGTATATTAATTTAATATAAATTAATTTTACTGAAACTGTTAAGGTAATATATAAATTAATTGTGTGATTTATAATATCTATGTAAATTGTACTGAAAAAATATGTTTCCATAATTTGTTTACAAATTGTGTCAGCATTATATTCCTCGTGTTAACCTCGTGTTAATTTTTTACATAATGTTTGTTAATTAATTTCTAACATATTCATATTATGTTAAATTAAAATAAAAATTTAGGTAAATCATTTGGAACATGCAATATGTATTAGTACAAATTTTCCAACTCTGTACTCTTTACTCAGATTTGGGTTTCAAGACAGCATTTATTGCTGATTCGCCTATTATTAATTAATTTCTAATTTTTTTATATTTTTTGCGTCATTCTATAATTTAGAAATGCACATCAATAAAGTTGTTATTATTATTATTATTTACATTTCATTAAAAGTTATAAGTTATAATTTCTATATCACGCGTATTATTATATAAAGGATTAACAAATTTCTCAACAAATTTTTAGATTGCTGATTGTTCCAAGAATAATATCGTTCTTTTCTCCGTTTCTCCCACCTAATTTCCGTAATTAAAGGATCGCAATTTCAATGCGATTAGGACGTTTGCTTATGTTTCGATGTAACGTGTCAGGCGAGTGACAGCTTGCTCAGGGTAACGACACCTCTCGCCCTAACCCTAGTCTGTTTCTATCGCCGGGTTTCCCCTCGGGAATTTTCGTGGGTGTCGCGACGTGACCCGTAGCAGGACGTGATTGAGTTTGCAGCGACATCGCCCCGAGGGCAACGGCGGTTTCGGGACGAGGGCTGAAGGGGTGATCGGCCGCGAGTAATGAGAAAGAGTCAATCGCCTCGACGTTGTCCAGGAGAGAAATTCAGCCTGCGATGCATTAGCGGTACATCGTCCCGAGGGAATTCTTCCCTGGAGCATCTGGTTACCTCGGGAATCGCGTTTATCCCCTCTTCCTCTTGTTCCCCTCGAGAAACGAATCTAGAATTGTTTCTGACTGCGATCCATCGATTAATCGTTGCGAAATACGCACGATACTGGTCTTTTTATCTCAACATCAATGCAAGTATTGTTATGCGCAATTTTAAATTTATCGTTTGTTATATCAATATGTTGACGCTGGCGAAGATAACTGCAGATTGCGATTTGTACGTATTACGGAATCATGTTACACAATAAAGAATTATGTAATACATACGAATGTTTATCAAACATTAAAAATGAAACAGACTTCAAAATTAAAATCACGATATAATAAAAAAAAATAAACGATTTAGTTATAACAGTTAATAATTGCGCGATGTCGTTGAACTTGATTATATCCGACACCCAGAGAAAAGGTTGCTTCGATTTAAAGAAATTTTTTTTGCTATACGGTTAAAGAAAAAATTTCATTGATTTAAATTATTTTTTAAAATCACATAAAATTTATTTGATTTAAAGAAATTACGTTTAAATCCAAGAAATGAGGTTCAAATAATGATTTCTTGAATTTAAACATAATTTTAAATCGAAGCAATCTTTTCTCTGGATGTGATAATCATCGATCGCGTGATTAAAACTTATCGATGTCCATCTGGAATGCCTGCGGCAGTTATCTTCGATACCGACAAATAAATCAGCGTTATAATCTAGATAGCGATCATCCTTTCAGGCAACGGAAATCGGACATCAATAATTTGAAGTACTTTGACCTTACCTGCCAGTCTTTGTGATGATCATCTCCGTGCCGAGCTCATTGAATTTATCCCAGAGATCCTTGGTTTCGAGGTGACACACCACGTGCCTGAGTTCCTCGCAATTCGAGCGTTCTTGAAGCAGAGGATTCGTCACCGGCGAAACGCCGTTTCCACTTGTGCTTCCGGTATCGTCCGTTTCCGGCTCGTCCTCCGGATTGATCGTCTCCAAGACTGGCGGGGCACCTCGAGCGACCCCAGAACCGCTGGCTTCTCTTTCTGTAAATCATGTTTTCACAATGTTCAGTATAAGTATTAATATCGTGCGCGACATAAAAAAAATTTAATGTATATCTATAAGCTCTGTAATGCTATATAATACCGAATTATCCTCTATAGAACATACTCGTCGCCGCGTCATTACTATGAATTATTATCCACCTCGTGCAGGTTTTTATTCGCCATCAGCACGCCGCTGTACACGGGTACACAACCGGAAACGACCGCGAGAGGGAAACCGCTTCCGGCACGATCCGATATAAAAATCGAGGATCGCTGAAGCGTAGTAAAACCTCATTGCAAGCGAAGGCAGTCGAGCTTAAGGACCGGCATTTATCACTGCCGTATCATTGACGCTCGTTTTTACCCGTTCAGAATTCACTAAAATAGCAAACGGCGAACGGGAGTTACCGTGAATGAACCGCGCTCGATGAATATTTTAAGAGCCGTTCAATTACAGTTATATTTCGCCGTTCATTCCCCGTTTCGCGACGATGTTTTTCTTGCGTACCGGCGATACTTTCGCCGCTTCGCGCGGCGAGCGAAATTAAAAACGAGACTCCATCGATTCGTAATTTACGAGAGGGCCGCCCATTACCGCAAATCGTTATTAATTTTGTCCGAAGGAGCCGACATATTGCGATAACTCGATTCTAAATTACGCATATACAAGCCTCGACACCGATTAATACCTATCTCTGTACGACGCTTTTATGCGGCTGCGCCGCATCCTACTTGCTACTCCGAACCTGCGAAGTTTTTTCGACCCTTCTCGCAAGAAAATTTCCGCATTTACATATATGTGTGGACGTTAATGAAAAATCGCTTTCGTGACACGCAATTATTTATCGTTTATTCGACAACTTTATTAACGGAATAATAAAGAAAGGGAGTGTCTTTGATTAAGATTTTAATCGAAAATTGAAGCTGAAAATGGTAAATCGAAACGAATTGAAACGATGTCCGTCCTGTTTGGATTTCATATCGCAAGAATTGAATACATAATAACGTGAAGTTATAATATTAAAGAGTTTAAACAAAAACTGCAATAATGATGTGGTATACATAAACGTTTTATCTACTTTAATTAATCCAGTTTAAATTCTTGTTTTCACTATTAAATAAATCTCAAGATATCATCGGACAATTTTTATTGTGCAGCGCGGAAATAAGATCGTATCGCAGTTGTGTCAAAGCACTTGGAAGTATATGGCACGAGAGGCATAAAGTTCTGAGAAAATCACGTTGATTAAAACAGCTCACTTGATTAATACCGCAAATTAACTCGGAAACGCCGCGTCTCATTGAGGCGTTTTATTTCGCGTAGATCGTGCTAATCTCTCGCATTTATACGCATAAATGTTTACGTACACGCCGATTCAACGTAGCGTTGGGCACATATTATGGTTCCACGCCATTTAATCATATCGACGTAAATCTAAGCGTAATCCATTTGGCGGTGGTTATAGGTATCCAGCTATTGATGATAATATATCGTCGGTCTGGCGATAAGCAGATTCCTTCGACGGTTCGGCATCGCGATCGATTATAAATAACGCTGCGAACGTTCCGCGCGAGAAAAGCCAGCTTTACAATTATATTACGCAGATTGTTTCCAGATTTTAATGACGCAAGGAAAAAGTAATCGGCTGATAAAGCGACGTATTGCCGTCGACGGTGATTAATCGTTGCGCCACGACGCACGAGCGACAGGAAGTCAAGCTCTCTTTTTCAAGATACTTACACGCGAATTTCTACAGGATGTGATTGTACGACGCGAAGATTGAATGCTCGACGCATGTGACTTGCCGACGCAAAGGGTTAATTTTGTTTTAACGATCTTCAACCATTGTTAAGATAAACATAATCGTTAAGGGATAAAACTTGAATTTTTTAAATTAAAATTATAATTGGCAAAATTAATTTCATTCGCACGACGAAACAGAATATAAATTTTCAACATCGTGATTCGTAGTTTACGCAACATAAATCACATCTATGCAAAAGTATGCTGAGACGATTCTTTAATAAATTCACTGGCAATTTTTTTTTTTTTTTCATAGCTTTCCGATAAGGGCCTTCTCTGCGCAAGCAGTTGAGATCAGAGTTATTTATATCTAACGGGAATGCGAGACCAGCATCTGCCATTTTAACAGGTCCCTTCTCCGCGTAATTCGCGGACACGTATTTACCACGTGCGCCTTCGCGTTTCCATGGTAAGAGCAGTCGTTGTACTCGGGGAAACTGTAATAAACTTCGTAATGGGCAGTTACGAAGTACCGACCTGGTTGGTATGTCAGGTGCCGGCTATCAATTTTGCACATTGATGCCGCGCGCGCGAGGAATTAATTGTCCATTCGGCATAAGGCGAAATCCGTCATCGGTATTATAGCCTCGCTTTTCCGGTTTTCTCTCTGCGAAAATCCGTAATTGATCGCCGTGTATAAGCCCGCAGTATATACACTGTGCACGTTTCTCTTTCTTTATCGGAAAATAAGCACGTAAAGAAAGAAGAAAATTTTAACGTCACTAAGATAATACGAATCGATTACAAGTCAAAAGCAGGATGGAGGCACCGCACGAAATAAAGATGTAAATTATTTTATTGGCTGCCAAATACAATTTTGTATTTTTTAAATATAGAAAGAACCGATTTTGCTTTGATCTGAAAGATTTAAATTTCGCAGATCTGAAAATAATTTTATTAAACTAAAATAATTATGTTAGAAACTGAAAAGTGACGAGCATGTTGCAAAAAATTTTGACATTCTAAACTTTAAACCTACAACAAAATTATTTTGATCGTCTAAATAAAATTAATTTCTAATCTATATCTAGCAAAATTTTAGATCTTTCAGTAAAATCATTTTTTCGATCATATATGATAAAAATACACGGAAAGGATGGTCTTATTAAAATATCTAAAAATTTAGCTAGATACAGATCTGAAAATAGTTTTGTTAGATCATCAAAATAATTATGTAGGATACTTATAATAATTATGTAGGACACTTAAATTTTTTTGTTACTAAAATGTCAAAACTTTTTACAGCATTGCTCATCATGTCTGAGATTCCCACATAATTATTTTGACAGTCTAATAAAGTTATTTTGAAATTCTGTATCTGGCTAAATTTTTAAATACTTCAGCAAAATCATTCTTTCGGTATATAATATAAAATATTATAGATATAAATATAATTAAATATAATATATAATAAATATATGACTGAACAAACATCTCAATATATATATATATCACAATTAATAATTAATAATTAATGTCACAACAAGTGTTCAATATTATTTCGATTTTATCAATGTGTATTATGCATGCGGTGAAGCTAAATGTAATCGAAATATTCACGTCACGACTTTTTTCACTTCAAGATAAAAGCTCATATAGAACAAAAACCACACAAATAAGGAAATAACGCGATGGCTAAATAAAATCTCTTGGTTTACCTTAAGTTACTACAGGTTATAATTTCACATACCGCCGCTCTTAGGCGGCATCACGCTAATAACGCTAAACTAAAGCAAGCTTCGTTGTAAGTGGATAATTATCCTTTTTCCAGGCGCTACCGCGCGCTCATTATATTGCTTACCTGCCGTGTATGACCGTCATGCCGTAATCGAGGACATTAGTCATATTACATTTAATAACGCCTAAACCGCGGCGAGACCAGAGGAATGATTCTCGAAAGTTCGGCGATATAATATTGATCGGCCGCAAAATTGATTGACGGTAATACGTGCCATGAATTATCCAGTTCGATATGTAAATTATCGTCACGTTCTCCGTTATTTCGTTCCGTATTTACATCACATGCATTTTGCGGTAAACGCCTTTCGATTTCTGGTTTATAATCACTTTATACATACAAGAGAGACAAAGAAACAAAATTTCGCTTCATAAAGATATAAACTCTGAAGTACTTGAATTAGTACATTTTACACTCTTGCATGCATGAAATATTCTTCTTAGTACAAATTAATATTATATAAATTACCATAGTACTTCTTGTATAAATTATAATGCATAATGATTGTAATCTCTCTATTTTATTTTACGTATTTCGATTCGCGTCGATCAACCTCCTTCTAAAATTTATTTTATATATTTTACATTTTATCAAAAGTTCGTAATTACATCAAATATCGCACACGATGCATAAATTATGTAAATTATCTTTCGATTACAACATCGCCAATTCGCTTCACGAGTGGTATCGTGCATTTATATTTCTTGCCTCTCTATGCGCATCTTTATAACACGTATGATAAATTATATAAAATACGTATACTGAACTTATATCTTCCCCAGCGTAGACATATTTACTAAACCATGCAATATGAAAAGTGTTTAGTATCCGATCCTTGGTTGTTAACCTGCTGATACGGGCATTAATTTGTAGATGTATAATTCCAAATTTTTAAGCACTATTCGCAAAAATCATTCGCGAACGGTGAACTTTAATTCTTTTTAATGCATATACAGCGTATTTCAAAATATTTAATTTTTATATGTAGGTTTAGTAATCTTTAGTTTCTTTAAAAAAATTTGGAAAATTTTCAAAAAAATTATTTAGTTTATTAAGCAGTTCCGGAGTTTAATGTGCTTAAAATAATTCTATAAATAAATATTTCATTAACGAAAATAAAATTCCAAGAGCCAATAAAATCTTCTGTCATACATTAAAGGAAAAAATGATGTATTAACAGCATTATTTTAATTCAAAATCATTTTGTCAATTCCACACACTTTTTCTCTCTCTCTCTCCAATACACACAATATACACACACAATAACTCTATTAATGAAATACGTCAAACTCTTGTTTTAATAAAATTTTATTGCTTTCATTAATACTGTTATTGAATCAACAACATTATTTTTAATTAAGATAGTGCTGTTGATATATCATTTTTTTCAGTAGAAATTACTTGCATTTTTATTATAATTATGTATAATAAGTTATGATAAGTAACGTATGATAAAAAAAAGTTAGTTATTAATAAGTAATTTTAATTTGGCTAAAATGATAAAAGTGAAGGATATTTATTGACTCACCTACGTATATTATATCTTTATTTTACACAGTTATTACATCATCAACATATATTATTTTAATGATACGCGCTTTTTATGATATCTCATTCATTTTTATCATATTTCTCACTCATTTCCAAAGAGTGTTCGCTCATTTAGACAAATGGACCGCTTTAGAAAGGGTTAAAAGCAGTTTGATCCTCTAAACCGGACGACTTGTTTGCGCAATCGTAAACTCCTTGGCGGCCGCTACACATCGCGGAATATTAGGTACGAATTACCACTTGCAATAACAGTAATCTTCATTCGTCGGCCGGCTTTTAGCCGTAAAACGCCGCGGAGAGTCCCTTGCGGTCGCCGGACTCTGTATTTACGTTGTGCTCCAAGCTCTCGCGGCTGCGAACCTTTCAATATAGAAAGATCTTCGTCGGCGGGGATTATCCGCACGCAACTCGTTTCCACCGCAAGAGAGCCGATAACCACAAAGCAATAATTAATTACCGTCGGCACCGATACGCCGATTTATCGACGATTATTACCTTGCGAGAAGGAGCCCTGCATACACCTGCACGAGTCGAGCTACGCGCGCGTTTAACACTCCGCGAAGAAGTTATTTAACAACCGCGAGATCGAGTACATAAATTCTGAAACGACCGATCGATATCGCTTCATTAATACAACTCGATGGGCGTAGCCGGAATTATGGTTACACCTGTGGCGAAGAACGTGAAGATGTTCGCACGATTCTTCGTGCGTGCGCGCGCGCACGTTATAGGAATTGTTCTTCAAAGTTGCATAAAGCATATTGTTTAATCCTTTTTAGCATGTTAAATGTTGTGTAAGCCAACAGAATTTTTCTCTCTTTTTCCAATTTAATTCTCTACTCCTACTTCTATTATATATTTATACTCCTGTTCCTATCTTCTTTGCCAAATGTGTTCATTTACAATATTAACCCTAAAACACATCACTGGATAATTCATATAAATATAGATTTTTGTACAATTTTTAAATTTTCATTTAATGATTTCCCTTTAATAACTTCACAATAGATCATTTTTCAGCAATGATGTCTACTCAGATACATTGCTGAGACTTTGAATTTTCGTTGAAGAAAACTTGTAAAAAATATTGATTGGAACCAAAGTTATGACTTCTCAAAGTTGCATGGATCGCTCAGAATATTTTAGGCAAAGACATAAAGTACGAACTGTGCTATTCGTATATAAAATTGTTTGACAAACATGAGAAATAAGATGGTTTCGATCTCTTTCTATTTAATCAATCACAATATCTTAGAAAGAAAAATTTCTTTCGTCCTCGGGTTTCTCTCATTTTAATGACCACATTTGATACACTATTTAGATACGGATATACTGCAGTTTATACTCTATTGTCCATATTTGTGTCAGACCTTATACTTAAGGCTTCCTTAAATTTATCTTTTTAGGTGTTCAGTAGCCAATCGAATTTCATAGAGCTTCTGAAGATAAATTTAAGGAAACCTTAAATATAAGACCTAACTATAAATATGGACATGTCTTTAATTTTAGGTTGACACCGGAAGTGATGTGTTTTAAGAATGTATAAGCGTTAATAAATTATTATTAATACCAATAAATTCTCTATTTCACTTCGTAATTCCAACGATTTTCATTTCTTTTCAACATCAACGCACTGAGATTGAAGAAGAACTTATTTGGAATATTGAGAATCGTGAGATTTTTTTCATTTTGTCGCATGCATGCGTGAACCCGACATTCGTCGATTAGAAACGATAATTATTAACGACGACGTGGCATCGCGAGACGCATTATTTCCCAGGAATATCGCGTGGCCTGAATCGAGCGTGTTTCCTCGCTTAATTGCGGAGAGGCAGACGAGAGCGACAAGGGACAGAGAGAATCGGCGTTTTTATCGGCGTCCTCGGATATCCGTGATTAAGTTGCCAGCGAGGGTCGCGCGTCTTGATGCGATAAGAGTCTGGCATCAGGCGATACCTGCTGCGTCACGTCGATCGCGGACGTACTGAAGGAAGAACCTGTCGGTTTTTCGAGACGTCACCAACACAAATAAGCAACCGGCAGAAACCAGTAATTTTCACCGGTCGCGCACTGACGTTACGTAAAGCGATGCAATTAGCGACACGGCGCGGCGGTTCGATAAGTCGCGTAAACATCCCCTTTACATCAAACTGGCAGCAGACATTTTAATTATAATTTCTGGCTTTGCATTAGTATGCAATAGCTGAAGGAAAATCCAAAATTATAGAGACTATCGTAAGCTTGGCTTGCAAGTGAGTGAGTAGACAATGAGCATTAAGTTGTGTCTTCAATGTATTGAATTTGATATTGTGCTTATTTTTTCGTTCTGAGTTATTAATTAGATTATTTGTGTTTATATAAAGGTCTAAGTAATAAATATTTTATTATTAAGAGTGTAAAATGTATAAAAATCTTATGCTACATAAATTAAGAATAGCCTACTTCCTTAGATGGAAAATTTACTTATCAGTAGCAATATTGTATTATTCAAACTATGTACAATTTTAACGTTGACGTGCTGTAATCTAGAGTTCTAGATAAACCAGAGTAGCGCAAAGGTCCATCATGTTTGATCCTTATGTTAAAGAATTACTAAGCACTTAATGAATGATATATTATCAAGTCAAACATGACCAAAAATGGTCGAAATAGCCAAAAGGAAAGTTGTCGGTATTCGGTTCAGAAAAAGTTCTGTTTCTAACCTTTATTCTATCTTCTCATTCATTACTTAAAAAAGGAAGCTAAAATAAGACTTATAGGCATACATAACGCCAAAACCAAACAATAGTCTCAATAGTGTCCTTAGATTAAAGAGAACAAAAAATTGCGATATTCAGTACTTTACAATCATTCGTTGCGCACAATTATTTTATCTTCTGGGTCCCTATTTTTGAAAAGAAACGTATACGAATAACTAGGGAAAAAATATTATAGTATACATACCTAACACGTATTGTAATGTTTACCAGGGCGGCGTTCATCACCCAAAGAAAGTTTTCTTCAATCAAAGAAATGTTTCTTTGTTATAAAAAAAATTTTTTGATTTGAATGTCATTTCTTTGATTTAAATTATTTTTTGAAATTAAATAAAAAAATTTATTTAAACATTTCTTTGAGTCGAAAAAACCTTTTTCTGGGTGTAATTGGGGGAAAGTAGGTACGAGCGACTCTTGCAGATCCTCGATGTGTGGTCCATCATCCGTATATTTTTATTCGACACGATCTACGGCCGTGTTAAACGACTGACGAAACGGATGACGAGCCGCCGTGGTGGCCGAGTATCTGCCTCCTGGTGGCCGTGCGTCTCGTTTCTTAGCATATCTCGCAGCTTTACGGCACGCCGAGTGAATTACGATTGCGAATGCGAGCGCGGACGAAGCGGATCAAAGCGCTCGTGGGACAGATTGAAACGGGTCGTGAGCACGAACGACGATCTACGAGTCTTGCACTACGACAACGAACAAACACCATCCTCATCCCGTTTGATCCGATTGCGCGCGAATGAACTCGTTAGAATCGCTAAACATTGCCAAATTGATTTTAAATCAACCGAATGTCTAAGAAATATCACGGAAGACACTAAGATTTAAATAGATATTTAAGTAAGTTAATTAATTAATTTTTGATAAAAAAACACCGAAAACAAACTGGACGCTTCTCAAACAATTTAATTTTTTCATATAAAAAGATAAAGAATAATACAAGTGGAAAATCTATCAATGTGTGAATAACATAAGTAGAAGAAGTGAAGACTTTATTTGATCCATCAATTGGTGCCTAATAATTCTTTCGTTTTTACAATTTCTAGTTTATGCACGTTGATTTATCAATCTTGAGAAACACAGTTCTAAACTGAAATTGTAATACATAATAATACAAATTAAATTGACAAGTAATTTAATAATACTGGTACTAATGAGTATCTTAAAAAAAAGAAAAATTTCTTAAGACAAAGTTTCTACTATTCGAGAAAATATTTATCACTCGGTGCTCTGAGAGTTAACAATGTAATTTAACAGCAGCAATGAGAGTGATATCATAAATATTTTCCAGCGGAAGTCTACGTCTGTTCGAGGAGACAAGTTTACGAGCGAGCATAGAGTGCGCGAATGAATTACGATCGTCACCGAAAATCGAAACATTCGCGACTGACGGGAATTACTTAGGTACACCAAAACAATTTTGTTGAAGTATCTAAAAATTTAGCTAGTTTATTTAAGTGAGCTAGATCTGAAAATAATTTTATTGGACCATCAAAATAATTACGTAGGAGTCTCAAACATGATGAGCGATACGGTAAGAAGTTTTAACATTAGTAAGCAGTTTAAATGTGCAAATAAAATTATTTTAAGATCTGTAGTTATTTAAAAAGGGAATAGATCAAAATTGATTCGAAATGATCCGAACTACATAAATTCACAGATTTTAAGATATTGATCAGATTACTAAGATGAGCGTCAATATTATTAAATTTTTTGTCAATTTAATTTATGATATTACTACCCTAGTCCTGTTAGAATTACGTTTTAAATTTGAAAATTAAATTCGGCGTGCAGTTTGCAGGAATGGATACGGTATATAAATTTACCGAATTATTTAAGCACTTAAAAAGTCAGCTTAATTGTTTAAGATCTTTGTTTCCAATATGTTGTGTGTATGTTATGTGTATCCACACTATGAAAGTATCTTAAAAGATATTTTGTTTAATATTTTAATGGATTTTCATGGGCTTTCATAAATAGCGTTTCATAAATATTTTCCAAATTTGTTCAAGTCAGAGAATTATATTGGTGAGGAAATTTGACCGCAAGAAAGCCAACTTGGATAAAGCTATGTCGCTCCTTTAAAAGTTTCTTTTCACTTTTCCTCGATTTCACTTTAATCTTGTTAACTTCACAGTGCGTTTCTCTCAGTCCTTCGAATGAACTCTGAATCTTTTTGAGTAGCTATATATTTTCTAAACTACTCGAAGGCTCTCACTTATGCTATTGTTCTGTAGCGGAATCTCTAAACGTTTTTTCAATGATTGTCGCTATCGTTAACTAGCGATAGTCAGTGGCAGAATTATCCTGGAAGAAAGTATCACTCATTGGCTGTCGCTAGTTAACGATTGCGACAATTGTCGATAAAATGTTTAGAGAATCCCGCAACTGGTCATCTCTACACGAAATCCTTTTACCAGTTCGTGTGATGAGTCCATCAGTAGACGGTTTTTGGTGAAAATTTCATGAAAATTTATTTAGGAAGTGTTACAAAATTTACTGTCAGTACTGAAAACCTACAATGCACGTAACGTAAACGTAAATTTTCAATACTGGCAGAAAATTTTGGAACACAGCTTTAGTTGACCAAGTTTTGGATCAACTTTGGCATACTTCAACAAAACCGTTCTTTTCATACATATTATAAGGTTGCATGATATCGCGACCATTCTTCGAATTGCATTTTAATTTAGCGCCAGCAATAACGGGTCCTTCGTGCTAATAACATGAACAGTGCCGCTCCTCCGCCCTTCTTCTTTCGAGGTCTAAATATCTAATTAAGATAGCGGAAAGCGTATTAAAAACGCTCTGTCAAGCGTCGCCAGAATTACGCCGACTCATCGATCCGTCATTAATGAAAAGTAAATTAGCGATATAAAATCGAGCGTGCGTGCGCGACCGTGTGAAGGAAAGGACTGTCGCGGAAGTCTATGTTTGCCGAGCAACGAGGTAAATTGAGTATTGACGCGCCGTATCTGATCGCGCGATAGGAGGAACATCTTCAGATCGATCAATCAATCTGTCGACAGGTAATTAAAACCGGCACCTTGTTTGTTCGCGAAACGTAAATTAATCTGAGCGTGACGCGGTGCGTTCCTTCCGTTTTCATCGAAGATGACGTACTTTCGCGGTAGCGTCCGACATGTACGCAAAAAATTGATTACGCCATTCGAGGCCATTCGACGTCTCACTTCGCGGCAATGTTCGCGAAACAATTTTTGCAAAAAGAGAACGGGGCCTCGATAAATAATTATGACAGAAGATAAAAAAATATACGAGTTTGGAATTACCGCAGTAACAATCGATATCTATCCGCTAAGAAGATATTAAGAAAAGTGCTCAATAGATAAATTTGTATATGAATAGCTACTAATTCGAAAAAAAAAAATTATACGAATATTTTGTATTGAATCAATTAATACGAGATATTATCTTTCATTTAATTTCTTTTTCTATCTTAAAAAACCTAATTTTCTTTTAATTGTAGAATCTATGTAAATAATTAATATATTGTGTACATTATTTTACATTTTCATAAATAAATTTTATAAATATATATAACGATAGAAATATAAAGCTCAGGTTTCTATGATAAATTAAATTGATTTTGATCGTTTAACTTTTAACTAAAATGATCGGCAAACTTGTAACTAAAATGTACTTGATTCATTACCAATAAAGAATAAAAAAAGTTTATATTTTATTGTGAATACAGCTTGACACGCAATGTGTTAAAAGAAACTGTGATTTAAAAAAAATACGAATATAATTGCATTTTAATATCACCTTATATACTATTGAGATCGAGGTCATTTCATTACATTAGCCGACACAGTCATTACATTAATCATCGAGAATTGTTCACGCCAACATTAATGCCATGTTAGAACTAATCTCTTTTTGCCATATACAAATCTCTGCAAATTATAAAACCAGAAAGGATTTAAAATAAATTTTTCAAAATAATTTGCTCTTTAAAAAAAAAAAAATTCGCCTTCTGAAAGATCACACTTCTGAAAATTTTTCCCGTTTTTTTTTTATCCATAATGCTTCTCGATTTAAAAATATTCGATTACAGTGATATTCCTTTGCATAAATATGAGACTTGACAATGGCTGAGAGATAACATTGTCGCCCAAGTCCGTACAAACCGCCAACACGCGAAAACGCAAAAGGAAACGCGATTGGCAAACTGAACGAGCTAGCCCACTGTGCCTCTCTCGTATTATATGCGTATCTCCTCGATATCACTGCGAAACGAGCGTCAGCGTGGCAGGAAGGCGCTAACAAATGTCGTTCGCGCCTCGTATTTCAAGCACTGTCATTTGTACGTTGCGCCGCGCTCTCGACAGAGGTAACGAAGTGACGATGACTTCGACGATTCCTTCGTTTTCTCTTCCCGCCTCTCGCTATTATGAAATTGAACCGGTCCTCTCCGCGGATTGTCCGTCGTAATCGCCGAGTCATTTAAACGAAATGCCTACGGTTTGCGCATGTCAAAATATATCATACGTCAAATACGAATAATTAAGTGGTTCTCGGTGGTTGCATTGTATGAACCGACACTTATAGTGAATTCGATCACATTACACTAGATTAGTGCATACTAAAAGTGTTATACATGAAATTAGAAAAATTAAACGTAAAAACATATAAATATTTTAAACGATTAAATAATTAGTATATTTTATAATGAAGCATTTATAATGAGTGTATATTTTAAATGATTAAAATAAATTACAATGATTAAATAAAGATATTGTCACGTTACTTATTCGAATATACATGTATTACTCATCCATTGTCAAAGTTAATTATATTATTTAAATATTTTATATAAAGCAGTTTTTAATATGTACTAATAATAATTGTAGTAGGAGTGATTGAATTCACCATTAGATCCATGAAGTCGTAGTCGGTTTAATTTCGTTGTCGGTTTGTAAATCACTCGTTATTACTATTATTGTGTTACAATCAATATTTCGAGAGTTTGCATTAAAATATAATGTATATTCACGTACAGAACATCAGGCCGCGATAATGTAGCGATGACGTTAAAGTAACTGATTGGAAAGTAACTTTCAATAATCATTTTGGAGTCATTTTAATGCCATAATGACTATTTGTTCTGCTTCGTTCAATCTCCGTTATTCTTTTCTAATTATCATCTGCATTTTACCGGCTAGGAACTGGTGATCGATAGTCTAATCGTCGGTAAGATTCCGTGGGCAGGCGGAGAGAGGCAGTCTATGATTTCAGAGCGCACAAACCAATCGGTTTTACCCGAGTAAGAACGCAGCGTGTAATCGCGGCTGAACGAAGCATATCGTCATCGTTCGATGCTCGCCATTGCTTTCCACGAACGGTTTCCATACCCTGGAAAATCGGCCGATCGCCTGTCATTACCGGCAATTTGCAAAACTATCGGAACGGAGGAATGCGAATGTAATCTCGAGCTCTATCCACGCCTCTCTAATAACCGCGCTGTTACGTTGCGTTTCGCCTTTCGAAAACAACGTCGTCGCTCGTCCATCTCCACGCGAACGTTGTTGTAATGAGTGTAATATCAGCCGCGAACTCTTATCTAACGAACTAAATAATATCTGTGTGTGTACCGATGCGAATGGGGTAATAACACGTAGCGTATATGCATTTATCACGTATTCCCAGAGTATGACGACTTGTTTCCGTAACGTAACATAACGCTATATTCCGTAAATTGAAATACAATGATAAAGCAATTGTCTGCAAAATCTTACAAAACGATTTGCAATTCTTAACAGTGATCACTGTGATCAGGTAAAATATCAGGTAATTTAGTGTCTCGCGTGGCTGTCGATAGATTATTTCACGATATTTCACCGCCATTTTCACCATTTCACATAAAAATTTAATTTCGACTATTTCGAGAGTGTTGTTCACATTTCAGGTGTAAGTGGGAAACAAAAATAAATAATCGATAATAATACCAAAATGTTAACTATGAAGTATTAATTAGAATTTCGCACTATCTAAGAATCTTTTGATCAATAGAATTTTCTCTGCTTTCTAAATTATTGGAATAAATTTCATTCCAAAAGAAATCTTACTCTCAAATGAGATTCACTCAAAACAATTTAGAGAGCAGCTTAATTTAAATAGGAAATAATATTTTAAAGGATTTGTTTTAAAATAACAAAAAGTTCTTCTGCAGAAAATGGCAGTGAAATAAAAGTCGATATTTTTAAAAGTAGTCAGTTTTGGACTATTGTAAAAGTAAAAGTTAAAATTCGCCACCGTCTTCATGAAGTCGAAAAACTTTGTTGTTCATTGTGTTCCTTTCATTTTAAAGACAAATGTGAAAAAATACTTTTACAAATTACATCAATAAACCACTTGAGTTCTGAATTCGTATTATTTCGAGTAACAAATCCAAATCCATTTAAACTCTATGGCTTCAAGAAACGGTAGATATGGTATAATATGGAGACAAATACAAATAGCTTAAATGTGGACCATATTGATGGAAAAGCAATTCTTTTTCTCATGTTTGTTTTTGAAATAAAAGAGGAACATAATTTTACATTCTGGCTTCATGGAAGCGGCAACAAACTGATGATTGACTTGAAATTGATGTCCTGAGTCCGGAAATTCCGGAAACCCTTTAAGATTAATGGCAGCTTGAAATTTGGTAGCCCTAATCTTCACGGACCGTCATGCATTTCTTTCATTCTGAGCACGTACAGCGAAATTGTTTAGAGTGATTTCCAATCGGAACTATTCAATTATCTCTTTGATTTCTATTGTATTTTTTATTGTATTTTCTAGGAAAAAAATGAAATTTGATTGAATCTATTCCGTAATACGTGCCTTCATCTTAAAAGATTTCCCGCTATGCTATCCATCCTTTTGACAATCTTACGCACTTTCAAATGGTAATTTGTGGTCCCTGACGATAGCTCGACTGGATCTGCAGTCTTTAAGACAGTCACAATGGCGATCCGAATGACTTCAAGAAATCGGTTTTTGACATTTCTTGATATAAATACTATATTAAATTAGAAATTACTAGCAATGATTAAATAAAACATATTTTTGAATATATACTTCATATTTTTACTTTATAGTCCAAATAAGAAAATAGAAGTGAAACAGTAATTCAGTACATTACTGTTTCACAATGACTATTTTTTATTGTACTATGTGATTTTCAAACAAAGATCGAACGCTGATTTACAACAAGAAGTGTCATGTTTTAGTAAAATATGTAAATTTAATTCTTGTATCATCATAGTTGGCGTTTATTAACGAAACGCGTTGATTCACGATAATGTATTTCGACAAAGAGAAGCGGGTCGTCGGGACCACCTCAGAGTGGAATCGTCGCACTGTGAACGAAAGAATCGTCTTCGAAACCATTGCATTCGAGATGCCCGCTCGTGTCAACGATCGTTTAAGTATCTGGTGTGAACGAAGTGGGTGAACCACGAAGTGGGACAACATGAATACGGGACACGGACTAGATAAATGTTGACTGCATTTTCCATTGCAGTCAACACTTCGTCTAGGTTCGTATCAATCAATTAATAAAGAGAATAAGAGATCATATATATTCGCTTAAGACTCAAATTCAGATTTTATTCCATTATATTATTTTAATTGTAAAATTATAATGTACAATAAAGTGTAAAATTAAAATCATTACAATATTTATATTTTTCTGCAGTTTTAAAAATAGAAAATTAGAAAATAATAAGATAAATCTCTCTAATTAAAACAATTGCTTATTAATAATTTTTTAAAATTATATTAAATAATATATTTTACAAAGAGTTACGCAATGTTCTTACTATTCTTAGATTTATAATTATTTATTAATATACTTATTATTAATACAACGAAATTTAAGTATCATTAATTAATGAATGATGTGTTAACTTTCGACTCAAAAGGCTGAGTTGTTTCTTTTCTTTTTTTTAGCAAACATTTCACTTCACAAAGACTCTTCACACGTCGCCCCACCACCACCTGTCTCCTACTCAAATCAACTGATCCGACCGGTCGGAATCAGCCGGTCATAACTTTGCGCTCTCAGTCGAATAGCTTCCCGCTTAACTAAGTCATTGGCTATTTATTATGGTTGACACTCCGACGAAACCTTATATGTCTTCGTGACACTCTTTTATTTCGCCAAGCTCCGCGACCGGCTCGTGAAAACGAGCTACCGTTTATTCCCGCGTATCCCAGGGATACCTGGGGACCGTTTGGGAATTAACGTGTTCCCCGGACCAGCTTTGTTCGCGTCGTCCGCGAACCCGCTGAGTTTCAATCGAGAATTCGCGAGGTCTCGCACCTGCACGTGCTTGAAGAAATAAAAGGACAGGAGCTTAAAGGCTTGCGATTACTCAAAATGCAGAGGCCTTCGAAGTCCTCGAAGTCCGTTCGAAATCGATTCGAAGAAACTCGTCGGCGAACTGCACGGTTTTAATTCTATTAAAATTCTTCACAACGTGCTCGCTAAATTTATGCCGGCCAAACAAAAAGTTTTATAACATATAATGGTTAACGCTCCAGATGAAATATAGCGTGTCACGTTGCGATTGACAATTCTACCACACAATAATGGTCCCTCGAAAAAGTCTCGTATTATTACCTTCTCACAATTCTAAGTATCACGCACACATTCAATGTAGAATATTTTTAATTCTTTGTTACAGCAGAAAGAGGTACAGAAGGAGAGAGATAAATTAGATTTATTACTAAATATATCAAAGAACTTGTTTTAATCAATTCTGTTTGTGATCGTGTGAGATAAAATCTTTCAAGAAATTTCCTGCTCTTCTGCTTCTTGAGAATTTTATGTATAATATAGATCCATTAATGCTTTGAATAAAAGGTAGAAATCACATTGTAAAAATGTATTATTATTATTATTATTAATACGAAATTTTTTTCGAGGAACCATTTTGTGACAGTATCGTCAATCATAATGTAACAAATGTAAAGATGATTCTACATTTCTAACATTACTCATTTAGTATAGAATATCTTCACTTCTTCGTTATATCAGGAAGAAGAGCAAAGTATAGAAAGAAAAAGATAAATTATATTCACAGCTAAACATACCAAAGTGGTTGTTCTAATCAATTCCGTTCGCGATCGCGCGAGATAAAATATTTGAAGTAACTTCCTGCTTTTCTGCTTCTTACGACTTATCGGTTATCATGGCCACCGCATTGCGACTTCCCCAGGGGCGTGTACAACTATAAATTCACTTCTGGAGTATACCATACGGTTCTCTCAACAACGGGAAAAGTATGGCGACGGCCCAGGCCCGAATTCGACCGTGCATCTCTCGCTGTATCGTATTCATCGACCTCGGGCCAGTTCAGGCAAACTCAAACAAACTCTGGCGTTGAGATAACAATGTTAAGCGTTAAACACGGCGCCGATAGCGCGTCGAGCTTAATCCCGCAGTTATGCCCGGTGGATACCGGTTTCCCCGCGGTACGCAACACATCGGATTTAACGTAAATGTTCGACGGTCGATAGTAAAAATAAATCTCGCCTAACGGCCGTCGATTCCATCGGTCGACGACACATGGTACTTTCCTCGTTTTAACATCTCATTTAAATTTCTCGCCCGCGAGGAGAACGAGCGAGCGAGCGAAGGTGCAAGAAAACAAACGTCGGCAAACAACGGCATCAAGCAGCATGAGGACCATCGTGAACAGATTTACATAAGGACGTAGCTATGGCGCATAAGCGTCTCTGCCAAAGAAACGACCAATCTACAATAACTTGCTATATTGTTTTCCAGAACTGATATTGGAAATTTCGATTGTTAAGAATCGAGTCGTATTCTCAAGTGATTCAATAATTTATCGCAAGCGCGATCGTTTGTCCTTCCGATGTAACACAAAGATTTGAGCGTAGACCGTAATCTTAGATTTAGAATAGAAGAATAGAAAATTTATTTGAATCAGTTATAGACTACAAGCAAATTCAATAATCAATATCTCAAAGTGTTTTATTTATTAAAAAATATTCTGGTTGTACTAATAAGAAATATAAACAAAATGAATTTTGAGCGATAAGATAATCAGAATTATGTATCGTAATTGAATTATCTTAACTTAAATTTAAGTATAAATATCCAATTTATACTTTTTTTACTGAATATACTAAAATTCTAATGCAACGAGACTTTTTTTCAGTATAGGTAAATTTTAATTTTTGCATTAATTTTCATGATAAAAATCAATTTTAAATCTATATCCATATTGTGTCTTATTCTCTTAAAGAAAGAAAAGAATAAGCATAAAGTTCCTTTCTTTCTCTTGTTCGTTGAAAGGAAATTTTCCCTCTGATTTACACGATGAATATCGATCTCAATGGAAGAAGTTCACCGCGACCAAATTTTACGGCACGACTAAGTTCGCGGATTTACTTCGCACACCCTCTCGACGCGTCCGTACACACGCCCGTGTACGCATTTGCCTGTGTCCGCCGGAGGAGAGCCCGATTCATGCCGCCGTTTGCCGGAGTTTATTTGGGAATGGCGGCCCGTTTCCGTGGGTGAATTGCAGCGAGTCCGACCGTAAATTTCGCGCCGCGTAGGATCTTCGTGGGCGATTATTCGCCGCAGGCGTCCAAGATACGCGATGATGAAACCGAACACCATCGGGTCTCGTTCGGACGTCTGGCTGGGCCGGAGAGCGGCCACGGCCGTTTCCAGAATTCCGATGGGACACCTCACCTGGCCGAGCCAATACGTGGTGTACAACGGATTTTTCTTCGGACCTCACCTCAGTCGGGTCCCTACTCACCACTACGTGTTTCACTACGCACCATCGAAATGTCAATTACGCCCTTCCGGTAGCTGATACCGTAAAACGAGATAAGTATAAAATAATTTGTCAAATCTATCTAAAAAATTGACCACAATATTTATGGATCGATTAAATCCTGTAAAACGAATTGGTAGAAATACTTCTCTCAGAAATACTTCTGTAATGTCGATATGTAAATTTGACAGTGAGAGAAAAAAAAACAGTTGCAATTGGCATTTAAGTATAATTCATGGTCATTTAAATTTTCAGTGCCAACTATACATTTTTTTATATAATTATAAATATAATAATTATTATTAACATTATAGTAGTAGTAACTGTAAAAATAAAATTTCTACCCATAATTATTTTATCATATAATTATAATTACAAATATTAAATACTTTTTTCTTAATGCCTGTTCAAGAATAAAGTGTGACAAAATATTGCAATAAATGCAAGTGTAATTCTCAAATTTGCTGATATGATTTATAAATTGTTATAAATTATATACGAAAAAAAAAACAATTATGAAATATTTAAAAATTTAGTTAAAGATTTGAAAATAATTTTGTTTGGGCCATCCAAATTATAAATTTACTAGAATTAAAACTTGTTAAAACTTGTTGCAACATTGTCATCAATGTTTAAACGTTTTTAATAATTATTTTAATGATACAATAAAATTTTACATCTGGTTCAATTTTTAAATACTTCAGCAAAATTCTTCCCGTGTGTGTATGTATAAATTTAGGGATGTCTACTCGAAGCTCAAATGTTGGTACATTCATAATAATCTTGCATTTAAGAACACGAAATATATTATCTCAATGTTTACTTTGAACAGTCACACATATAGATTTTACGGATATATTTATAAATGTGAAATATATATATATATATATATATATGTCTTCCCCTCTTCATAACCGCGGTACTTCTACTCGTCACGGAGAGTGAATAGAATCGATTTTCGAAGATCTAGTATCAATAAAGCTAAATTTGAGTATTACTAGTCACGACTCGGATTTCAATGACGTGTAACGAACGTTAAATAATTCATTAGCGCAGTAGCAACAATTTATGCGCGAGAATTGAGTAATTTCGGATCTTATTTCTCCTGCCGTTTCGCTTAATGGACCAGACAGCTCGAAGCTCGACGCCGATCGATTAATCGAAAATTTGTGATTCTAAATAAAATCCACGCTTGACATGAAAGCAACATTTTCAATTAGGCGTGACACATGTTTTTGAATAATGCAGTGTTTCTTATCTCACACGAAAGTAAATTCTGTCTAAGTTACCACAGTCAATACCCGATGAAGTCTATTTCAATAGTGAATCACGGCGGATTGGCGGAATTATCCTTCACCTATCACGATGTAAAACTAACAGACACGCGTGAATATAAATTGTTGAAATAGGAATGTATACCTCGCCCACATATCTGAATTGATTATTTCGACAAGATAACACTTGCTGAAAAGCAAATTTACAAAAAGAGAGAAATGCTTATTTGAAAAGATCTAAATATTTTTTCAAGCTTCTAGCGAAACAGATAGCGAGACAGATTTTAATGATATTTTTTTAATGCTGTATTCTGTTCTGTATTTTATTAAATTCTGTTATTCTATATAAACAAATTTTATATTTGTTAAACACATTGCATTTTCGAATAAATTTATTTATTCGTTTTCATTATCAACCCACTCATAAAATAATCTGGTCAGTTGGTCTCGTTTACTCGCCTAGCATAACTGATTTACATTGAAACAAATTACAATAGGTATTTTGGATACCATTGTCGTGCAAATGAGTTTCTAAAGCGACGAAATGTTGCAGCCACGCTGCTCATCTCACGCATAAAATATTCGCGGCTGATTATTTCGCGAGAACAAATTTCGACGATTTAGATGATCGTATTATTTACCATTCCATTCACGCCGGTGCGCGTTAAATAATTCATTAATGCCGATATAATTTACGGTCGTTATTCGAACCACTAAAACATTGGTGTCGAATTTGCTACAATCTCCATTATCAGATGCATAATCAGATATTCTATGAACGATTTTCGGAAGGAACGTTCCGAAAATATCGCTATGACGCGCCAAATTTCCATTAAGTCAATTGCAGGAAAATCTAAAGTATCAATTTATAAAATACTTTTGTTATAAACATGTATTCCTTTTTGTGCATCGGATAATTAAACATTACAAATTTGATTATTTATATCACATAAAATATTTTAATAAATTTCTAATATGTATGAAATATTTATATTGCCATTAATATTTGAAATCATTAAATATACTCAATGTTATCAATTTTATTTAATTGTAAGTAATTAATCAAACAAATTATATATCATAACATTATATAATTCTCGCAATAATAAATAATCATAATAATAAATAATCACAAATTTCCCAAAGTTAAATTAGTGGGACTATATTCTTATAAATTCAATAGTAAAAATTATCATAATTAAATTAAAGAGTTCTTTTTGTTTTGTTTTGTTCAAAAAATAATAAATTTTCTTGATAACAAATTTTGATTATTTTGCTTGAATGAATAATTCAGATCTGTTTATAATGCAAGACAAAATGCAATCGTTAGTTACTTTGAAAAAATGTTCGCACATATACAATAATAATAATAATTCGTATTACTTTGATTATAACTTGAAATAATTTCTTTATCATACAGTACAGTAATTTCCGTACCTATCAAGCGACTCTCTAGTAGCTATTTAGGTCAATTTACCTTCCATTTATGAGATATAGCCATCTAAATGTGCGCGACGGATTATGGAGTGACTTTACCGCGCGAATCCCCGCTCCAGACGCCTTTTTCGGTCGTTAAAAGAAACGAAAGTGACGGGCCATTATCCCGTTTCCCCACAAAAACGATCCGCTTTCGTCCCCAGCTACGAGCCGCGGCCCTCGCCGGTCATTTATCTCGATAATGACAGTTCGGAACAATTTCTATATTAGAGGGCCTCATTAGAACGCCGCGCCAGCTTGTAATTTACCTCGTCGACATTTTTATGTTCGCAAATGCGTGAATTAAAACGCGATGGCAAGCATGTTCCTACACTCGTCGCGCCTTAGTAACACTCAAGCCTTTGCTTAATCGTGTAATATTTTTTTTAAAAAGAGAAGATTCTGAATGTTGGCAGATGTGTCTTTGAACAGATATAAAACAGCGAAACAATTGTCACAGCAGTAGCTTCTGCTATAATTAAAAAAAAAATAATTTTGATGAAGTATATATCTAAAAAATTTAGCAAAAATATAGATCTGCAAATAATTTTGTAAAACGATCAAACTGATTGCTACAATATCAAAACTTTTTGCAGCATTATTCATTATATTTGAATTTCTCACATAATTATTTTGATGGTCCATCAAAAAATCGCTATGAATTATGCGCGGAATTACAAATAAAAATTTATTAAATTTGCAATATTAAAGAAAGACTTATGATGCCAAATCTATATACAAAAATATAATTTCGCTGAGTATTTAAAAATTTAGGTAGATACATTGAGAGAAAAAAGTTTGGTATTTGTGTAACAAGCTATAATTGCATGTTAAAATAAAATAAAATAATTGATATAGTACCTGTTATAATTTATATTAATGTAATAAAGTTAATTTATACACTGAGAAAAAAATTGTCTAAATAAATTAACTTGATTAAATGCGTTCGTAATGATTATTTAGTTCAAATATTTATATATCTATAAATATTTATAGATCAAAATCTTGTAATTTAAAACGTGTTATTTGAATTAACAAATATTATAATAAGTTGAATTAACAAATATTAAGTTGAATTAATAAATATTTGCTTGACAGTCCGTAACCGCTACATTTAGTTGAATCAACTAATATTTTTTTGAAACAGCAACTTTTGTTTCTCAGTGCATTAGTTTATATTAATGTAATAAAGTTTCTTCAATAATAACTAAAACAAGTAAAAATCTAATTAAATTGTACTCAAACGTATCACATCACAATTGTTACATAATTATTTTATCGTCCGTACTCGCAGTAATTATTACGCAGCAGCGCTTCAACAAGATATTATCGGCGTAATATTAGCTGTATTAAAATTTGTGATAACATCGAACGGGATAGGGGCTTTATACAATTCACGTTGACAATTGTCAGCTTACAGGTAATCATAGTCCACGTTTCGACGTGCGTCATCGGCGCTTCCGGAATTAATACTTAAACGCGAGAAGACGTCAAGCGGAAAACTTTCCGCGCAATTCACGTCGAGGAGGTTGTCGCTGTATTTTATTTCTCAGCACTAAAAAACATCTCGTACATTTCTCAAGAGCTTCGCTGACAACTATTATAAGCCTCTGAAAAATTCATTATCGTTATTGATTTCGACAGTACATAAAAAAATATTATATGCTATAATTCCAAAATATATTCTCTTTTCTCAGCTAAATGGAAAAAAGTTTAGAAAAAATCTTTCTTTATTTCAGAACAGATTATTTACATTATTATGAATAATAAATTAATCATTAACATTATAAGTTAATTATTTACATTATTTATGAATAACAAGTTATTTTATGTTACCTAATAATAATGTAAATATTCGTGAATTTTAATGATGTTAAAGTACTTAAACTTTGCACACAGTTTTTGCCGTTTCCTACGTTTCATATATATCTTGCAATTGCATCGTCGTCACTCATTCGCGTGAGGATCGTTCCAAAAGAATTGGAATATCACCAATACGCGATAAATGTTAAAATGATCGAAAATTAATTGGCAAGTTTTTAACGGAGCAATAAAAATAATGAGCCATGACGACGGACAGATAGGTCGGGGATATAACGCAAAAATCGCGCAATAGACTGGCCGCTCCATTTTCGTCGGAAATGGCCGCATTAAACGTTATGGATGGCCGTACCGAAAGGGGTGAGCGATTTTTCTTCGAGTTAATGCACCACAGTAAGAGAGGTGCGCCGCGTGAAGAGAGTTATGACTCGAACAATATCATACCGGAGCAGCGACGATGCGCGATAACAATAAACGTAATAGCGTAAGGAAGCTGGCCGTTAATGAACAACGATCTCGACAATCTTAAATATGTCACAAGAATTCAAGTATTAGTAATAAGTGTTTTAGATCGAAGAGTTCGTAAATCGTCGTGTCAATAAATGACATTCCAATTAAATATAAATTTTATTTATGTTCAATTTAAAAACATCATGTTATATCATGTTATAAAATGTTCTGTTATCATAATATTCTGTTATCATAATGCGTTAAATAAATACATGAAATATCACGGAACAAATTGTAAAATCAGAATAGTGAATAAAAGTGAAATATCGAAAATTAAGATATATTAATCGGTTTTGGTAAATTTACTTTTGAGAAAATCCAGTTTTTACTTTTGTCGAGCGCGCGCGTATTTTTCTTTAAAATATTCTCTAACAATAAATTAATTAAAGTTAAAATTGCGACATTAATTGTACTGACACAGAGGAGTAATCGCGCGTTGATATACTGACGTGAAATGTCAATTACGCGATTGTCTAACGACTCTCCGCGAGCCAAGAAAACGACACGAATTTATATCAAATTTTCCGTGAAATAAATGTGATCGAATTTAGAGTTAATATTACTGAAATATAACCTGCAAGATCATATTTAACACTTAGAATCCTCGGAGCAAATTGCAGTTTTGCAATGGATGAAAAGATTTGACTTATTATTTTAATGGATATCATTGATCAAAATTAAATTAGTAATTTAACTTAAAAATGTAGTATGTAGATGCCAACTGAAATTATAAGATATGTAATTTAGTTGCAAAAAATTATTTATGTCTTATCTTCTTTATTTCTTAATGTTCGTGGCCAATAATTATTATACTTATTCTCACAAAAATAACGATGTTAAAATATCTAAAAATTTAGCTAGATACAGATCTAAAAATAATTTTGGACCATCAAAATAATTACGTGGAAAAGTCAAGCATAATGAACATGTTGCAAAAAGTTTTGATATTCTAGCAACCAATTTAAGCGTGCTACATAATTATTTTGATGGTCCAGCAAAATTATTTTCAGATCTGTATTTAGTTAAATTTTTAAATACTTCAACAATTAAAATCGTTCTGTTCTTATTAAAATCCATTAGATTTCTCATTGTGTAATTAAGAGAAAAAATGTTACTCTTACTGGATTAATACAAAAGTTAACAATGAAATGTGAAATATTCAGCACGTGACATGTAACACACGACTCATCATTTATTTAAACAAAAGGAAGTATTTAATGATTCACGTAACAATAACGATGCAACACACGATACGTTGCATCGAGGCTTTCGAAACTAATTAATTTTTATCGGTAAAGTACGCGTAATTATGACGCTCGTAAAGTTTACACGGATGTTACAAACTATACGATCGATTGCGGAAGGATTTCATGAAGATTTCAGAAAGTAAATCTATAGTAATATGCAACAATGGTTTGCGTTTTTATGAAGAAACTATGCTCACACGATAAATCATAATAATGTTGGTTTAAAATAAAAATGCGTAAAGATATATATTATGTTTTATAAGTTTCATACAGTTTCAACAAAAATCATATAAAAGAATTCTTTAAAAAGTTAAATATATTTATAAAAAATTGTTAGCAAGGTATGCAATTTATTAATTTAATTTAGACTTATCAATCAAAGTAATGTTAATTGGAGAGAGAGAGAGAAACAAAATATATATACGTACATGAAGTACATTAGAAAATACAGATATTACAATAAGAAAATATAATATAAAAAAACCATTCAACGGATGACAATCTATAAAATTGCCACAAATTCCTCGTCCTAAAATTTCATAACTCTTCTCTGATTTCCAAATAAAATGTCATGATTTTCTTTGAATTTGAATTGTTTTGTATTTTCTTGATCTAGAAATCATTAAATATTTTATTGAGAAAATAATTTAATATGACAATGTAAATTACTATTAATTGCTGACACTGCTTGCATTTAATTATTAAGTTGGTAGCATTTCAAAACTACATAGGTGCAATAATTTGCGCATATTAAACTTCTTTAAAACCAAGAAAAATTTTAATTCGCCAAAAAATTCCTTGATTTTTCCCTGATTTTTCCATTATCAATTTCCCTCAATTGATTTTTTACTTTGATAAAGAAAATTTAAGAAAACTATTTAAAATGTTTACTTTAAACGGACGTCTCACTAACAAAGGCAATAGTGTTATTTTAGCTTTAGTTATAATCTTCCTATATTCTATATCTCTCTTAACAATGCGCTTTTTAACGATAAACCACCTTTCAATTCTTCGAGTAATTTTATTTTACTACTGGTGTCTTTCACATTTTTTACAAAACACTTCAATTCGTCACATTAAGAAGGTCCAGTTGAAGTTTAATCCCAAAGACCATTCATTGAATGTGAAAAGACTCACCGTGTTGATGCAACTTTCCGCCTCCGACGGCCTGCTGTTGCGAATGTTTATGATGGTGTGGTTGTTGCGGTTGCTGCTGCGGCTGTTGCTGTTGCTGCTGCTGCTGCTGCTGCTGTTGCTGTTGCTGCTGTTGCTGCTGCTGCTGTTGACGCGAGTCCCGCGCCATGATCGCAGCGATGCTGAAGTCGGTTGCGCATTGACGATTTGAATTACAATTATTATTGAGATTATTCAGGAGACTGCTGTTCGGCGACGGGCTCGAGCTCTCGTCGCCGTCATCGCCGGCGCACCCGGATAGCCCGGTAGATACCGCGGAGGTGGCGGTGCCCTCGCCCTGCATCTTCCTACCCAGGTAGAGGTGATGTCGAGATTCCTCGTCGTCCTCCTCGCTGCCGGCTCCTCCGGCACCACCGCCACCTCCGCCGCCTCCGCCACCACCGCCGCCACCGTCGCCGAACGAGGTCAGTGTCAGTCCGTTTCTCTTCCTACCAGCGAGACCTCGCGACTCCAGCAACATCACCTCGCGCGCTGCTTCCTGAGCCACGTGGGGTCTACCGACAAACTAGTCAGAGAGCGTCTCAGGGCGGATCCGTTTGACGCCGTGACGCTACGGGCGTCGTGCGTCAAAACGATATCGATCTTGATAATTGCTGTCCGGAAGACCGTATGTGCTTCTATCCTCGATACGCGAATACCGCTGAAGCGGCATCAGCATCCTCTCCTACAATCGTGCAAATCAACTCCGAGTCCTCGCTGTCGACATACGCGCGTATATCGCGTGCAAGGAGATGACGGAGCACGTGTGTGTGTGAAGGAACGAAAAACCTACGAATGGAATCGGGCATGGAGTGGTCGGTTACGATCGCTGCGTTCGTTGCATGGTCAGTGGAGTACGGTACAACGTTGTAACTGATCAGAGTCCTTATTGGAGCAGCGATAAAAATCGGAGCACAACACTAGAACTACGCCAAATAGCTAGCCTTGACGTTTAGCGATCGGCGATCGGTAGTGAATGTGATCCAAAAGTAAATGACGCCGGCCAAATGTTGGCCGGAGTAGCACTCCATTAACAGCATGGGGACGCGAGGAAAAGTTACGTCGACGCAAAGACACCAATTCGCTTCTCTTTCGCACGCGCGAAAAAGCGGAGCTGCTTGATGTATCGTTTACACTCCCAGACCGAGCGAGCGAAACGAGCAGGGAACGACAGACCGACCGGTTGCCCGACAGACTGACCCGCGCCACTGCCGGTCGCCTCTTCGTTCCGACCCCCATCCCCGCCAATACGATTGAGCTCGGTCGGACGAGCTAAAGGGACGGTACAACATGAGCGGGAATGAGAGAAGAAAATACCCAGCGGGTGTTCAATGGGCGGTTCCTTGGCACGCTCCTCCTCCACGATCAGCACCCGGCTCCGCCTGCAGGCTCTCTCCCGTGCGAAGCCCACCTCGAGGTTCGCTTAAACGTTATTACCGCGTCGTTCTTCCTCTCGTTTCTACTCGTCCCTCTCTTTCTCTCGCGCCCATGTCAAACTGAAACTGCCAACCGGGAGCCGACGATACAAACACGCACGAGCGTCCACAGGAGGAGTCTCTCTCACTCTCTCTCTCCCCCCACCCCCCTCTCTCTCTCTTTCTCTCTCGATCAGCCGGTGGTGGTCGTCGCCACCGTCGTCCTCGTCCTCGTCGTCGTCTTCGTCATCATCGTAGTCGTCATCATAGTCGTCGCTGCTCACCCAGGTCGTCTCTCCTCGTCCTACGTCGCTTTTTTCCACACTGTCTGTCTCGTCCCACTCTTCCCTTCCTCCCTCACTCTTTCTCTCTTTCTCGCGTCCTTGTCCCTTCTTCCTCATGCTTCTTCCTTTCACCCTCTCCTCTTCCCGCCCCTTCCAAACGTAGCAACCCACCCCACCCGTCGCCCTCTCGCTGCACGCTCGACGTCCACACGTACAGAACGAGGTAGGGTGGCGGTATTATGGTCTCGTACGCGCCATCCAGCCACGGCAGCTGCCATTTTTTCTTACGAGAGGGGGGCAATTGCTGACAGGGACCGCTTTCCTCCGCGCTAGTACGCCGCGACTCTCGCCTCTCTTTTACCGCTCTCTCGAGCGCAATTTATTGTTTTACTGGCGGAGCTTTAAACACGACCGAACGACGGTGGCGGCGGCTTCAGCGTCAGCGTCAGCGGCGACCGCGGCTAACGCAGGTGGGTGGTTAGCTCGCTGCTGGCTGGCTGGCTGGCTGGGCGGTGGATAGGTGGGTGGGTGGCAGTTGCTCTGGTGGCTCGTCTCGGCTGGGCTCGTCGAATGGGGGCGTGGGAGTATATCGTCGTATACTTCTCTGGGAAATCCCGTCAACGTCTACTACCGCGACTATGCTACACTTCGACGATTGCGCGCACTTATTATTTCTCATTCTGCTCTCCTGATGAGTATTCTCTATCTTTCGAATCTCGTTCGATTTGATCTGTTTTTCAACATTTGCGGATATCATCACGAAAGTGCGTTACACAATCTCACGATAATTAGAGCGATCGATTTCTATCGATCGCTCTTTGTCTTCTTAAAATAGTATGAATTTTTTAAACACAAGTTAGATTATTCATAATGTATAGTCTCGTGCAGAATATTTTTACATACCTTGCATTTATACCTTCGTCTATTTTTATAATCTTTTATAAGAAAAACTTTACCATTTTTATAATCTTCATCAAAGTATTTATATATTTGTAATATTTTAATGAATTGTAAAAAAAGACGGGATAAAAGTATTGTTAGGAATAATTATATTATAATAAAATTTAAAAAAAAATCTTATTCTTCATTATTAAAAAAAATATGTAAATGTTAATGTTATTAACTGATTTTAGCATAATGCTATCTGTAAATGCGTTAAGCTCGATTTAGGTTGAAAATCCTAAAAATTCGCTCAAGCATTCATTCTTAATTCATCAGAATCTCTTCACTATTTCGCGAATACCGTTATTTTTATTTCTTAATATCCACTTTAAAAAATATGAATATGCATTTAACACCAGTGGTGTTAAATATAATTCTCCTTGTGTTGCTGCAGAACACCAACATGGCATAAATTTAATTATCACGTGTTTCAAATCATAATATTAAAAATTCATATCAGGTATTTCTATTAACACCAACACGGTGAAAATTATATAAACAAATGTTAAATCCATCCCTATATTTTTCAATGTGTCGTTATTCTTCGTTATCTTTTAAGAACTGAAAAGTGAAGTACGAGAAGTATATAAGATCCTGGAATTAAGATCTTCGCTAATCATTAAACCGCATCGATCATAATCCAGTAGGATCATGGAGAGTTTCGCATCTCCGTTTATATCCACGGAGGACCCTCGAAATCTCCTTTTATCCCTTCCCTTCACGATTCGGCGCGCTATTAACGTCGTTATTGCCATTTGTCGAGGAACCGAGAAGTACGCGTGCGCCAGCAGCTGCAATACCGAACTGCTTTTTCCGCTGGGCGATTCTCCGACAGAAGTATTACGGTAGAAATAACGTTATCCTCGGCCGGAACGAGCGCCGAAGATGAATGGGGGTTGGAGCCCGCTTACCCTGCATCGCCGGCACTTTTCCTCTCCCCTTCGCCCTCCCTGCACCATCGGGATATTATTTCGTCGAATATCTCGCGAGTCGTTTCGAACGCAGCATTTCGCTGCAGATAAGTCTTGGCTTTAACCAGTTCGGATACCCGTAAAAAACCTCGAAATCGTTAAATCTCGCGCACGAAGCAACACAGTTATATCTTTCTATTACGATTAAATTGTCAATTATAATTGAATTTCGGAGATAGTAGAGGAACAGATATGTATAATGTATAAAATTTTTGTAAGATGTGTAATGCAACGATAATCTTTTGTAACTAATTTTTTAATAGAACCGTTGGAAAAAATAAAAGTTACCAATAAAAAAAGTTTACTACATTTTTTACTTTAACAAATTCAAGTTTCAAGTTGCAAAATTGCAACGCAAAATAATAATTATTATAAAGAGATCAACATAAAACGAATGATTAGGTCAAAATTTAAAACTAATTTAAACATCAAGGGAGTAAAATTTAAAACTAGTCTTTCGCTAATGTAAAGAGTATGGAACATTTCGACTTGAATCATTTTTTATTTTCGCCATTAAATTATAAATATACGATAGAGAATTAAAAGATTAAAAATATAATGAAATAAGTCAAAAACAAAATAATATAAAAAAGTCGTAATAAATAAAACGTTAAAATAATTCATAATTATAATAAAAAAATCAATTAAAAAATCACATCAAAAGTGAGGACCACTATTATCAAATTAATACATTAAGGAGTGTATTCAAACGTACATTCTTCGTTATGAGTCATTACAAAGGTCCATTGAAGCAAAATTATTTCTTCATTCGATGGCAAAAAAAAGTAAAGTCAAGAGATTAAATATTTTTTTTTACTTTAATTCTCGTACGAAATCTCATGAAGCACGCGTGCCATGTTTTCCCGAACGCTGCAAATCTTCAAATTATTGGTTACAATTAAACGAATTGATGCAGTCGGTAATCTTTCTCGCGGTCAAGCGCGGCGGTGCGAAAACGCAAAATTACCACTGCAACTACGCAAAATAATTAACGTCGCGCTAAGGCGGTACGAGGCGGTTAACGAAGAGAAGCGGCGTGCTCGAAAATAAGAAGGTATTCGGCGCGCAGGCGGAGGCATATTACCCCGGATATTATTATAATAAAGCAGGAAATTACCTCGTGTGATAAATGCGCGGGTAGCGATGCGGCCTCGTAAATTATATCATCAGCGGATTATCGTAATTACACAGCGCGGCGTATCGCAAGTGAAACAACGCGCAATGCCGTTGTGTTGTTGCTGCCGCTGCGGGGGAGAGGGGCAGAAAAAGAGAGAGAAAGAGGTCTGAAAATCTCGCGATTCGCGCGGTGCGTTCTGCTATTATCCCGCGGGTGGTAAACGTAATCGTTCGCGCACAAATTGCGAGCCGTGCGAAACAGTTAATCGAGGCGTGACGCGATTCGGCGGCCCGATACATTTATGCGCGATCGGATATCGATCCTGCTTTTATCTCAGCGACCGGAAGCGGCCGACGCGCCCTCGGTTATCATGTTATCGGTCCCGACTTTCGACGAGACTGCGCTCAATTCGTGTGCGGTGGTTGCGTCTGCGACTCGATCAAGTTAATTCAATTAATCGATCCGCGGCGCACCGTTGAAGCGTCGAGCTCGCTAATTTCGCTGATGCGATCAGTCGGCTATAATTTTCTGTTATGTATCTTGACAATTAAGCCACAAATAAAATTTCCATTTCGTGAAAAGATAAAAGTTCATTATAAAACAAGATTTTATTACGTTTATCTACATTCTCGAATTAATTTGATAAATTTTTTAATTCTGAATATTAAATAGTCTTGTTTTTCTTAGAAAGGAAGAATTAATGTGTATGAAAAATGATTTTAATTAGCGCAATAAAAATTTTGTTGAGTTTAATAAGCATCAAGGCCGTATCACTATATCTTGTTTCCTTAATGAAGTCGTCTGATTTAATTATTGCGGCGAAGAATAGTGATTCTCTATTCGAAATTAGCATATTATGCAACACGTGCAAGGCCAAAATCTGCTACCGATTCCGCGATCCGATCTTCGCGAACACCAGTAATTAGACATGTCTACGAAAGGCGACGTGCAACGCACGACTGGTGTCAATTAGCGGTGGTAACGACGTGAGCGGTTAACTAATTATATACGCGGTATACTACACTCTTATGTCCGCGGAACGATCAAGCTGTATGATCGAAACAAAGCTGAGATCGAAACAAAGATCTTAATTAATCATACGTTTTTTCAGCCTTTCGTGACATGACTACTGTATTGTTACATCAGTGCCTTATAATTGAAGTTATTCTTCCCTTTAAGTTTAATAAATTCAAAATCATATAAAAACTTTAGTTAGATACAGATTTGAAAGCAATTTTATTGAATTATCAAAATAATTGTGTATATAATGAAATTCAAACTAATTACTAGAAAATCAAAAATTTTTTTTTTTGGTATTGTTCATCATACTTGAATATCATACATAATTATTTTGATGATCCGAGAAAATTATTTTTAGATCTAGTAGTAGTGTAGGAAAATAAAGAAAAGCGGGACATTTAAGAGGATGTTGGCGTCGCGTTTGTTTTACCGATAAAAATATCATTTTTGTTTTATATATTAATTACTTTGTACTGTTTCACAGAATTAAAATTCCTTTTTCGCGATTAAAATATGCGTGCTAATCTATCTGGTTGTGGTGTATTTTGTGTTCCTCTTCAAAGGAGGAAAAAATACAGAAATTACAGATTTCTTTATCTATGTTTACCTCAATACAACCAAATTTATCAACATTTACTTTGTAGAAAGATTATGCAAGTTATATGCTCGAAATAAAGGCAGAGCCAGATGTAAGATAAAAAATAAATATATGTAAATTGTTAAAATTATGTAGAAATTATTTAGAAATCTAAATAAAAATATTTTATAATAAATTAAATATATGTATATGTCCGAATTGATGTAAATATCCAGAGAGCACAAAGTCGTTTAAAAGATGACTAAATTGTTATAAAGATCTTTTAATGAAAGAATATAGTCGGCGAAAAGATGACTAAAAGACAGATGTTAGTTATCGCATAGTTATCTTTGTAGCATCCTTATCCATTATAACTAAAAGATGACCTCTGTAGAAATTTTTTAATTATTTTTAAGACTACTTTTAGTATATTTTGGCACATATATAACGTTTAATAACATATATCAGGTTCCTGAATTTTTACAAAAAACTAAACAAAATTGCAATATACATCCTATATAAGAAGGCTTTTAAAAGCCTTCTTATAGATATCTTTTCGTCTTACCGAAAAAATTACCTAAAAACAATCTCTTTGTCATTGCTTGAACATTTTTTCGTTTTATCGAAAAGACATTTAAAACAAAAACATTTTTTCATTATCTTTTAGCATTTTGTGCTGTCTGGGTAGTACATAGTGATAAGTCAAAGTTTCCTAAATCGTATTGTAAATCATATGCGTATAAGTCGGATTTAATCGGTGATCTTGTCAGTGATCTTGTCAGAGTTTGGTCGTGACGCTGGCATTCCTTAAATATAGATGATCGGAATAATTACAACAGTAATTAGTTAACATCCTAAAATTGAAAATGAAGGCTCTCGAATTCAAATCTCAATAGATTTCATTAATTTTTTTTGTCGGGTTGTACAGTATCTTTTTCAGATACTTAAATCGTTCTGTCCATGTAAGAAAAACATGAAAAATACTTTGCGTGCATATTGTTGCTAATGATAATTTTTTAATTGTAAGCTACAGATTTAAATGCAAAATTCAATTACACTTATAAAAATAGTATTGTCTCAATGCAGAAAAGGCATTCGAAAATGACTTGAAAGATTAATGCTAAAGATAATTATTCGAAATTACTCTTCACGAATGCCGTGCGAAATGTTTCGCCCATCATTCTCACGCGAGACCGTCCAACTTTTCAGGAGTTAATTTCATTTACGCCCGTCCGTCAACAACGTTTACACCAGCAAGTCGGGCGGGCGCGTAAACGCAGCATCTTGCGAGCTTCTAAAAAGCTACGCTTTACCGTGTATCAAAGAGAATACCGCCGTGCCGCTTCCGGTCGTTCGGCTCTTCCGCCCACTGCCACGACTTTTTCGTCCCGAATAATCTGCCGCCGCCACACGGCGGCGGTTATTGCCTACATTACGATCAGGTGAACCCGTTTAATACTCGTAGACCAGCGAAAACCACTTCAAAGGACCGCGTCGAAACAGACGCGTTCCGGCGCGACCTTTGTAACTTTATGTATCTTCAGCACGGTGTGGTAAAAAAGATTCTTTCTCGACCCCAGTATGATGCCATGAGGCGGATAAATTTGGCCGATAAATAGATAATGAAAATTAAATTCGATATTTCTACAAGATTGTAAAGAATATTTTAGGAATATCAAAGACACGTTCAAATAAAAACAGGAAAAAAAAATTGGATTTTTTGTATGTTCTTTAAAATATAAATTTAAAAAATTAATTAAAATTTAAATTCTTCAATATTATTAAGCTCCATAAAAAATATGATTTAAAATTAATTAAGCTTTTATTCAAATAAATATCTATTTTAATTAATCCATACTTTAAAATTAATTGATCGTCTATTCTAATAAATATATATGTGTAATTTATAATTATTTATATATATTATTTGTAAAGTAATTAATAAAATTATATGTATACATTATTTATGTTTATCATTAACATTATTGTAACTCTTTTGAGAAGTACCTAAGCATAAATATAGGTTCTGTGTGGGAAAAGTACCTATATAGTTACACTAGTTATACAGATACATTTTTAAAAAATTACCTAGGTATAGATAAAAGTACACTATATAATATACTAAAATTTAGTTATTGTTTAAGTACTTCTTATAAAAAAACAAACTGCGTAAATAAATTTTATTTTACATAAAACTACTACTTACGTAGTACTTATAAAAATGTTTGGATAATTGTCATTTGTCATGTTTTTCTAAAATCAGTAGTTTCAAACATTATATCGGAAAGTCGATTTCTTTTAGGGATTAAAATTAAGTTTATAGTGATAATGACATTTATACCTATAATGACATAATATATAAATAAATCTTGTATCTACACTTAAAAAGTGTTTTATCAAAAAGTATCCAGGTACAGATATCCGTCTATAAAAACCTAGATAATGCACTTAGATAGTAAGTACATGTCTGCTTAGCTAGCTCTCTCTCACTTAAACAAATCTTAATGAATAAATAATATAATAATGCGTTATTTATGAGCTCTCAAAATCCTAAAAAAAATTTTTGGTGGAGAAACTGAGTAGGCCAGTCAACTCTCTACAAAACATTTTTTTTAACTTTTAGGGGGGCCGCAGCTAGGAAGACATCTTAGGTATTGCTAAAGTATCTAGGTATGTTACAACACAGATAATAATTAATTTTATCTTTTTCAGAGAATTATAATTATGTCGTTGCACACATATATTCATAAAAATAAACATACATTTAAAAGTCATTTTCTGAAGGCTATTGCTTAATCAAAAATAAAATGTTAATTCATCATGTTGGAATATGCGTAATAATAATGATAAGAGCAAAACGCATAGCTTATTGATCCTATCTACATGGTATTTATAAATTTATTGGACGACCTAGATCTACCCCGCGCAATCTTTCAACCGAATAAGATCAAAGAAAATAAGTTGTGATTTAATCTCGTTTAAACATCACGTAGACAATAACGTAGGAAAAATTATATACGCATAACTTTATAATCTACGGCACAAGCTACACTTTATACGTATGAATATAATACTCCTGCGCAGATTAATGCTTCGCGATTCTACACGTCGTATCGTTCTAGACGTAGCGCGATTTATATTCGCACGAACATGCCGTGAAACGAGCAATTATTGTTATAGCCATTTTGTGCTGCGCACCGATTAATACCACGTTTCACAAGCGTATCGATCCTGCAAAATTGATTCGCGCTCAGCAATCGTCGTTAGGAAATAACTTTTCGCCATTACGATCTGCTGAGTCCTCACGTGATTTATATGCTCATTTTGTTTTACGTACGCGTGATTTTGAACAACATTTTCAGTGTATATTCAAGATCATTATTTTTATTAGTTCAGATCACATGGAATTAATAATCTTCTTGTGTACCTACTCTCTAAAACTTTTAGAATGAAACTCTCATTCTTTAAGATTAAAAATTATCACTCTTGAGAGTGAGATTCTATTCCAAGGAATTTAGAGAGTATACAGAGTCTTCATACATAGTTTTCAATTTTAAACTAAGAAAAAAGTGTTTTATACTTGTAATTACAATTGCATGATAAAATAATTATAGTTAGGAAAAGAGAGAGAGAGAGAGTTTCATTTTTATAGCTCCATTTTTATTACTGTTATAATATTAGCAATAATAATTATATTTACAGTTCTGTAAATAATATATAGTTAACCTTACAAACGACTATAAATTATGACTATAAATTTTTGAATCCATATGTGCATATATATTTTTATATAATATATAGAATTATAATAAATGTATTATTACTAATATTATAGTGATAATAAAAATGAAATTCCCTAATCATAATTATTTTATCACTAATTATAGTAACAAATACCAAACACACACAAACAACATTTTTTTTCAGTGCATTTTTTGTATATATGTATATATATATATTTTTTTTCTGTTTATGTGTATAAAATATTAATCACATTATTGCTGATTAATCGATGTACCTCGTTCCTGTAATTTTTAACAAAAGTTTCGGTCGGGAAGGCATTAATCGCCTAACAGAAGAACCCTAGTAAAGAGTGTCTCCAATCGGTCAATCACGCGGGATAAGCATTTCTTTTTCTCGACTATATAGGCCGATGGACCTCCCAATGAACTTTCGGAACATGGACAATCGACGGGGTTGCTCCTTCGTTTAGAGGAGCCTGTGTAATCTGCTTAGCCCTGACGCTGATCCGGACAAATCGCTGCGCGGTTACGCGGCACTTATTCCCGTCTTTCGATGCTTCTTCGCTTTTGCCCTGTTACAATCCCATCTTCTTGCCTCGTGCATCATGAACCCACACGAATCCGATCGATGCACACGCGTCGAGTCTCTACCATCGAATTGATGAAAAATGTAACGGGTCGATCTTAACTTCGACGCGCGGATGGCGACAATCATTTACTAGGTATGTTTTATGCGAGTGTAGGTATCTTTACTTCTCTCTCAGCAAACTTCATGAAACTATATTACGTTATTTACCATTTTATACGTATTACGTATACCATTTTATATGTATCGGTGTGCAGAATTTCTTGCTTTTTTTTATTAAATATTATCATATAATACTATATTATCATTAATTAAAATTTTATACAGCAATAAGTAACATTTGATTAATATGTGAATAAAATTGAATACCTATTAGCAAAACACAACGCCAAATGTTTAAATGAAACTTTCTATACGATCAATGCAATATAAATAAATACCCAGACAGCATAAAGTTTCAAAAATATGTTTTTAAATCTTCAAATCTCATTTTTGATCCAAAAATATATTTTTAAGAGCTCCAAAAGAAAAATTTCACTTTTATATTACCAATTCTAATTACCAATTCTTTTTCAAATACAAAAAAAATAATCTTTTTATAGTCTATAAGTTCATTCACAATGAAATGAAATAGGTTTTAAATGGTACCTCAGCAAATGTATAACTCTTAAAAATATTAGATCTTTAAATAAATTTTTACACAAAACGGAACAAAATTGTATTGTCAAAATACATCTCATTTAAACTATACATATATGTTTCAATATACACGTTACGTATTATAGATTTTTAGTACTGGCAGTATATATATTAAAACAACTTTATTTTCATCAAACCTATTTTAGCGATTTGCCTTAAAAAAAAATATTTTACCAAAGTGAATGAAAGACAGCAGAATATAATGCACTTTTTATTCTATCCTGTATGATATTTATGAGAAATTGAACTTTGTCACCTCTATCTCGATGTCACACTGCTCACGAATCTTTTCGAATAAATTACACTTCATAAAGAATGTAAATTACGATATAATTAATTCATAAAAAAATTTTTTTTAATTCATAATAATCATCTATACATATTATTAGGGTATATAATAAATATGTTATTATAAATATGTTATTATATGATTTCAATATCATATTTTTATCTAGTTAATTATCTTATTGATATTTATAAATTTTTTATCTCTTCTTTCTCTTACTCTTTTTTTCCTAAAGAGTATATAACATAATATTAACAATTTATAATAATTGACAAATTGACGATGTGTAAAAAGACTAAGAGATTTAAATTTTTTGCGAATATTTGTAGCGAATATTACAAAATAGAAATAAAACTAAGTAAAATTTGAACCCGCATCGAAATGTCAGCCGTCAAGAAATGGCGTTTGACGCTTATCCAGATATCGCGGAAATATCAGTACGAGAGAAGAAGTACGGTACAAAACAATGCCCGCTCGGTAATAATGGCGATGCTATTAAGTACCGCCCGTGTCATTAAGGTAAGTGCTCTTTACCTTTTCTTTACCGTTTTTATTCCCATCGAGCGTGACGCGCGAGTTAACCACGGTATTTGAGTATCTTCGCAATATTATCTTCCAAGATAACACCATTGGTCCTTATAAGAAATACCCGTTGCTTTTCAACGAAATAATTTATTAGTTGGGGGAGGGCTTCGACGAAATGTATAAGTAACTTTTTATTTCGCCCATGCAGAGAGATATAAATACATTTGTATCACATCTTATAGCTAATTTGATTGGAGGCACTAATGTGTGCTGATACACGTTAATTCCGTCGTACAAATCGAAATGCATGTTTAATATAAATATATAAATTAAACTGCGAAAAATCTTCAATGCACTTTATTTGCTATTTCGTAAATATATTGATCGCTTTATCATTTGAGGTATTTGCATTTTTATTTTTACATTTAAATTAGATCAGTATACAACGACTTTAACATGCATCAGTGCGCACTAGTGCATTCAATCGAATTTGCTATTAGAAAAATATTATTTCCATTTTAAGGTTTTCATCACATCTTAGCAAATTTTGTTTTAAATAATTATTAAGAATCATAAGTTTGAATAAAAATCTAATATATACTAATTTTGCTGCAATAATAGTTAATAACACTGAATCTTGTATTTCCCATACAATTCTCAATAAGATATTACATATTGTACAACACAGTTCACCGATGCGAGTCGCAAATCAATTGAGTTGAAAATGACAGCAATCGATAAAATGGCGCGTTTAGGGGTTGTAAAGCAATTTCGTAAAGACGTGAGGGAAGGCAGCGTGTCGTGACAAAGGACCATTGTCCATATCCTTCGAGCATGATTGACATCTGTTATACAACGGAACTCGGACGACTCCGAAAGTGGTTCGGTTAGGCTTGCGGTTTTAGCGGGCGCAGTCGTACCCGTTTACGTCGGCTTATAATGCCGACCACGTGGCAGTCGTAGCGCGATATTTAATATCGCAAAACGAGAGAACAACGATCGCGTCAGAACAGAGGGCCAAACAAGATCACATGACGGCTCGCAATGGGCCAAACAACCTGGCCTTTGACAGCCGCCGACCGTGTTCGAACAGACAAATATATAACTGATAATGCAAGATATAACTAATGCAATATATAACTGATAACGAAGATTTTCAAAATAATTTTTATATTTTCTCAGATCTCCCAATAGCAGATTTTATGAGCGTAAAATTATATATCTATAATAAAGCAGAGTTACTTAGTCTTGAAGCATAATCATTTTGAAATTAAATGATTTTAACAAAATACATATATCCAAATTTTCGAATTATCTAATAAACGATATCAGTCATAAGTGACAGTAAAATAATGCATTAGACGAAAATTAGAGGAATTATTAAAAATAGAGGAAATCAAGCCTACATTAATAGATTCATATTCAGATAGATGCAAGTTAAAATGAGAGATTAAGGAATCTAAAAAGATTCCTTAAACGATTCAAAAAATCTGGGATGCTAAAATACGAGGAGCCAAATATAAAAACTTCACGGATCAACGACTCAAGAATTTGTAGCTCCAGGGATCTAAAGATAGTTTTTTGTTATTGTCGCGGTGGCGCATGATAGCGGGGAGATCTGTTTCTCTTGTTTGCTCACTATTTCGAGGCTTCGCTGTACCGAAATTCGAATGTAATTCGATTTTCTTTATGCCAGCAGCAGACAAGCGTACGGTTCACCGCATCCCCTCGGTCGCCATAGCGACCATCTCGAAAAGACAGCGGCTTAATTAAAAGCTGATTCGTTCTCCACCTTGCCAATTTTCTTAGCGGATACCGCTTGAAACCACTTAATCGCCCGACCGCAGAAGTGCCACCAATTTGCTGGGTATACATAGGTGGCAAGAAGGGGAGAGGAAGAAGGAGTCGAAAGGAATGGTACGATCGCAGTTGGCACCCAGAGAACCTTCGAACTAATCCTGGAATCAATCGAGAGGCACGAACGTCTATTAAGTCGTGATTATCCGAAGTCACCTTAGCTGTCGGACTTTCGAAGCTGCTGGCTTTCTGAACTTTTCGCAGGGTTTTTTCATTAACGAGATTTGTCTTGATTAATCGGCTATTAAGTTCAATTAAACCACAAGAAAATCTTATGTCTCTCACTCGCATGTAAATCTTAATTTTTTTCTGTATGCAATTTTTTTCTCTCTTGTATTTTTACTGTCGTACTCGGGCACCGAGTTTATTGTATTTTCTCTCTCTCATTCACGTACTTACTCATTCTCTTATTTACATATATTAATCGGATAATAAATAGATAATAATAGAAGACAAGATTAAAAAGATACTTTAGATTATGTGCAAAGTTTTTTATTTTTTCTAATAATATTTTTATCAATGCTCTGCAAAATTAATAGAGACAGGTTTTTACAAAATGGAAATATATTTTATAATAAAAATAATTTTCTAACATTTTCGTTTCATATGTATTTAAACCTTTCAATAATTACTTTATAGCAGCAATAATTAAGTCTTCTATCAAATGCATAAAAATTCTCCCTTGTTCTCTGGTAATTTTATAAGATTTGTAACTAAACTAACCCGCAATTATGGCTCAATCAAAATTCCATCACGAAAAACGAAGGAAAAGTCCCGCTGTTTTTTCACGACACTAACAGTCACGAGTGAGTTTTTCGCGTCTCATCGCCTCGGCGATTCCGCGCGGCGTTTCGCGCATTATTTCGCCACGAAATTGACCGCTTTTTGCCCCGGTCTTGGCACGACGGAATAGAGAGAACGTTGAAGAACGAAGTATGATGAAAAGAAAGAGAGCGAAGGAGAGAGAGAGAGAGAGAGAGAGAGGACGAAGGTCCAGAGGAGCGGCGTTATCCCCCGGGATGAATATGATGTAAATAAATGACGAGCTGCCCTTAAGGGAGTGGATATTAGAGAGGGGGTAAGAAGTGTTATGAAACATAATTAGCGGCCGCCGCCACTGACTCGCGATGATTACAGGGCGGTGAAGCGAAAGTCGTATGGCGCGCGATGGCGGCGGGGAGGCAGCCAGTGCCGGTGCCGGTGTCGAGATAGATTTCCTGGGCTACGAGAGCTACTACCTTCTTGCCTTCTCTCTTACCACATTCGCGAAGCGAGCGAACGGCCGCCGACACACGCGCGCGACTTCACACCCACGTGAGAGATGGCAGGCGCATGAGCGCGCGCGAACGCGAATGTACACGTACACGCGTGGATTTGCACATAGTACAACTACACACCGGCTGCCTACGTGTCGGCTTAGCCACTGGCGTCGAAATCATTCCCGATTGCCTCCAAGGCGAATTTGTTCTTTTTACAAGTTTAACATGTACGTCATGTACAGATTTCGACGAAAAAAGGCCTTTGGCATAAATTATTTTTTGTGGCACGTGGAGGAATGGTTAAGAATATTTATTGGCTCCGATAATGAGAGGAATTATGAGAACTGAATAAATTAAATTAGTCTTCATTTTTATTTTCGAATAGTTATTCGAAAATTTTTCTGAATATGTACGAAACTGAAGTGACAATTTGCTTGATAGAAATCATTATATAAAGCAAATTAAATTTTTCATAGCATAATTCAGATTATTTAAATACGAATAAGTAAAAAATGCCATATTCGGTCAAAGGTACCTAATAATATTTTTTGTAAATTTATACAAAAATCCAATTAAACTGTGCGTTGATTATTATTTAATTATCTTGAAACACAGTCTTAACCTAAAGCTGAGACAATATAATGTGTCACAATTAAATTGATAAGCAATTTAATATTATTGCTAATATTTTTAAAACACTATGAATAGTTTATTGATCAGATTATTTAGCTTCACCAAACTGTTAACCATAGAAATAATCTTTTTACCGAAAGACAATTGTTTTAATTTCAACTATTTCTACTTCTATGATTCAAAATAGCTTGATGATAAAGGATTATATGCCTGAAATAGATGCAAGATTTATTATACATGTTTGCTACTCTAATAATTAATATTCCCCGTCTGGACATTCGATTGGATCTTCTATTGACATATCCTTATTACAATGCCTTGTTACGACCGTCCCGCCTCTCTATGAATATATCATATCAATCTAATCCTGATAAAATTACATACAGACTTTCAAGTATTAGAATTTAACAATAACTCCAATCATTATCGGTCCCGCCGCAATCAATCAAACTCGTCTAGACGTTTAATTATACTTCGGCCATCTTAAAATTATTCACGCTATTATAGAAACCCCGCGCAGAATATGGACCGCGCCCGTTTCCGAATATCGAGTGAAAAAGACGACGGAGAAAGTACGCCAATGCGTTAACCGCGTGGTGTGTACGCGAGCTTAATGGTCGCCGGGTATAGTAATTGGTACCGATGCTCCATGAGCCGGTAGGTGGGCGGATCCTTGATCTTTTTACGGATTTAATGATCGACCGTTGAAAACGAACGAGTACGCGGCGAGTCCGTTTCGTCTTCTTCCTGCCGAAGCAAATCAAAACTTGTCATCTAGATGAACGAACTCATCTCGTGACTAAAGTCGTTATAATTTAGTTTCAATTACTACGACATGAAATACATTTTACTGATTGAAAAAGGTAATGTTAATCTTACTCTATCATTCAAAAGTTTTAAGCACTCTAGTAACTTTTAAATAAATTGATTCTTTGTAGATAATATAATATTTTTGAAGCTTCCACGAGTGTTTTCTTTAAGGAACCGTATTCGACGTCGTTGGACGTCCGAAGTATATCCTGTAAAGTCCTATTTATATTGGATGTCCAAAAGTACGTTTCAAAAATGTTTGAATTACAACACTGATTTTAGTAAAGACGTAAAGCAGTGAGATATAAGGGATCGTCTACAATAAAAGGTTTACTACCTCCATTATAGACGGCTCTTAAGTAGTGACAAATCCAAAATATTAATTTGCTTATTGGTTACGTCTTACAACTTAATTTTTTTTTTGTATGTCATATAGCCTTTAGTTTCCACGATCTTCAACAACAAAATAGCAGCTCGTCACGAAAATAACAATATTATATACAAAGATTCACATCGGAAAGAAAAAAATTTTACTGTAGCTTTGAAAGCGTTGGTTCTGCAAAATGAAATGTCTTACGAAACAAAAATAGAAACGCGGTTGTATTATATCGATACTGATGAATTTCTAAAAATCTATAATTCAAAATAATCTAAAATATTAAATGATAAATAAAAATTTGTTATAATGACGTACATAATGCAGACTGAAAGAAAATGTCTCACAACACATTTAGGATTGAAGGAAACTAAAATTAAAGCTGGGGGAGATCTACACCCTCGTTAAGAATTTTATCAGAATCGCTAGCGTTCATTATCGTAGAAGAGAAAAGAAAGCCTGGTGGTTGCGAAAGAATCGATTAAGTTAAGGAGACTCAGAGGGTGACTTCGCGATGTGTACCTAATTTATTAGCAGCCATTCTCCATAACGTTTATGGCGACCGGGAGCGTCCTGCAGGATCGTCCTGTCTTGACGTACCGCCTTTCCGGAAAAGTATCCCCACAAATTTTTACGATGCCTCGCGAAATAACTTCGGGATCGCGGCTTTCCACCAGGGGAGAGTTGTTTAAGGGTGTCTCATTCGGGTGAAGAGGAATAAAAGTGCGTTACGGTTATCGAGACGCGTCGACTTTGATCCAAAATTGCAAGGCTAAGTGACTGCACCTGCAGAATGGTGTATGAAATTTTTATGTAAATTTAGACGCGATGTAGGCCACCAGTATAAATAACGCGGCGCGCTTTTGTAGCCGAAATATCCTCGTGGGAGGAATTTCCAAGGGAGGCCCCGAAGCGATGCGCCGCCGTTTACGATCGCCAAAGGGGCAAAAGGCGTGTAGTAAGAACTGGATGATGATAATGGCCGAGAGAACTCACTGATACGCTCGAAACATTTCGAGAAGAAATGAAGAACGGGAAGCTATGCCCGCAAATGGATTGAAAATTCAAGATGACTCAAAATTGTAATCAATATATTAAAGTCACGAGATTTCGAAAGTTTCACACTTTCGCATTAAAAGACACAAATTCTTAAAGTATTGTAATTCTAAAAGAGGAAAGAATAATTATTTAACATTCAGAAATGTTAAGAGCTCAAGTTTGTAAAGCTTAGTCAATGCAAATTTTTAACATAGAAAAGATAACATTTTTGTATTAAATTATTTTGTATGCTCTCTCTCTCTCTTTGCAGTGAAATCACGAAATCTGACGATTCGTGGATCCGAAAATCCAAACATCATAGAACCAGCAAATTCGAGAGGAACCAAGGATGTATGCTCTATGATGGCACGTGAATCTAGCTGGCGGAACCGGAATAATAAATTGAAAGGACTGTGCGAGGAGCTACTCACAGTCTGTTCCTTCTTAACCCTCGTATCCCTTTTCGCCCGCGTCGCGGAATATCCGGTATATCGTAGGATATTCGGCGACATATGCGGATGTGCACGAAGAGGCAATATGCAGAGAGAAACGAGAACACGAAGCATACCAAAAGGTACATAGAAGAGAATAAAACCCGATTCACACTTGCGATTTAATTACTATAAAAAATTTTAACAAGTGTCTGGTTATTTACTATTTTGTTAATAAATAATTAATAATTTAATTTGATTTAGATGAAACATTGTTTCAAAAAATCACGGTAATTGATTGACATTCATAATGTGACATTATTAATTTATAAATAGAAAAAGCTCATTATATTGCAAATTATTATATAAAATACAAATTATACTATATATATAAAAATATATTTTATCTCGTTGTTTGTATCATTTATTATATGAAAAAATTATATATATTTTTTCTTTAATATAAATAATTTTATGATTCTATAAGGTCTTTTTATAACAATAATCTATATATGAATAACATAAAAATTTTAGTCAGAAGAACTAATGTTAAAAGATATCAAAGCTCACAGAGAGATCGAAAGCGCGTATCAGCCTTAAGACGATAGTATGGCGATGTAGTCCGGCCACAGCTTGCGAGGATACGAGCTCGAGGCGCACCCCACGAATGTTAACGCGCCGCATTAGCTTGGCATTGGTTAGAAACGCAAGGGGGAGGTGAGCAATAATTCTGATAACGCAGCATGTTGTCATGTTGCGTGGCATACGAAATAGTTCGTGCGCGTCTTTATGGTAAAGACGAAGTCACCCTTATCCTTACTTAGAGCTACCCTTAGATGTCAAAAAACGATCGAGTTATACTTCTACTGTACGAACTCTTCTATATATTGTTTTAAGATTAGAGTAACAACGATTTAAAAAATGCGATGTCACTGTCATGCAATCATCATGCGATATTATAATAGTTGATATTTCTGAAGATTAGAGAAAATTTTCATACGAAAATTTCAAGAGCGTAATAATTTTGCATTTATATTGTCATCGATTTGTCAACCGTTATTAATTTTCGTGACTTGTAGTTGATATTGATTTCTATTGTTTAACTAATTATATCCTTTGGTTTCTTATTAATTATATACATCATAAATAATAGATATTGCAGAACTTATTAATAAAATATTTTAAACATTACATGCAAATTTAAATTAATAAAGTTGAGTTATCAATTATAAATGAATATAAGCTACGACAAATTAGAATAAAATTGATGTTATAATAGAATTAGTAATTATAGAATTAGTAATTATAATCATAAAAGAAGTAAAATTAAATTAAAAATTTTTTTTAATTTAAAATTTAAGATTTATTATACTTATGTTATAATCTTACTTCTTTCATCCTCTCTTACTTTTAACAGTTTTAAGTTTGGTTTTAAGTGTTTAAGCAATCAAACAATTAAATTTATTGTAATATATTTGAATTAAAATTTCAGTGACATTATGACATTAAAATTCATATAAATGTTCCAAGATTAAATACCGATTCTAATCTGTTTTAGCCCATCCGTTTTGAAGTAACAGATCTATAATACATCATTTTTCTTTGTAGCAATTTCATATCGTTATTAAATTCATATATATTTTATATTTATCTGATACAATTTTCACATAGATCTGTTACCGCAATATATAAAATAAGAGTAATTTTTCACTCACCGAAGCGATGCACAACAGCGGAATTATATGTTGAAACTACGTTGATCTGTAAAATACAAAGAGAGATTCAAATTATAATAGCGCTCAAAATATGCCAAAAAAGTTATTATTAAACGCATAAAATTTTATAGTCCTTTTAATAAAATTGTTTAATAAAAAAATTATATAGTTTGAAAAAAAAACTATTCTTTTTATAAGCTTTCATAATTTGATATAGAAAAATTCTTTTCTCGAGGGATAAAGTTTACTTAACACATTCATAGCACAATTCAAAAATTAATTTTTTTTGAAGTTACTTTTATATATATATATATATATATATATATATATATATATAGAATTTATAAATAATAGATTACTTACTCAAAGGTTGCTCCGCTGATTCCTGATGCCTCCCAGGCCTCCTTTTCCTCCTTGTTATAGTTAGATAACATTCACTCGCGAAAATATATTTCAATTACTTGCGACATTTTGTACACTCCCGACACTCCCGATATTAATCACTTATGATATAATATTTAAAAATATTTAAAAAACGATCATACGAACACTTGTGACGACGCAACAGACGAATCTGAAACAGAACATTTTAATGAATTATCAATGTGTAAATGTCAAATTTAGACGATATGATCGACAAATATTAAGATAAAAGTTAATTATGTTTGTATTACTTATTAAACGTGTCATAATTCAATTATTTGTCGATCCATTTTGTAACCGCGACATTTCGTTGAGTGACTGAAAAATACCATTTCGCGTTACTATCTGTAAGATGTCAGAAATCTCAAATGTTGAGATACCTCCGAATTCAGTCATTAAGAAAATCGTTAGACTTTTATCCATACCGCAATATACTAATATACTGATGTACTAATTTTTAATTATCCTATTTCTTATCATTTCAATTCATATATTGAATGAATCTGTCGTCTTAAGACATCATGTTATAAAGATATCTTCAAGACATCTGTATGTCGGGTTATATCTCCTTCTTGAACATGCATATAGTCTGAGCAATAAGTTGTGCGATGTATTGTACTTAATGCGATAAGTAACTGTCCGTGTGTCTTTTATAAGCTTACGAATTATAACTTAATTATTCATATTGAGGATATATTTCATAAAGATCGCATTTTCTTCCTGCAGTATGATCGCGATAGAAAATGCGAGGACATGTGGAACGGCACGTGCTGCTGCCAATCAATTTGAGCTTCGCCATGTGAATGATAACACCATGTGACCTTATATACGCGCCATGATATATCGCAAAGAAAACCGTCGCTGATATAAATAATTTAACGTATCTTATGTGATAAATTATGCCAAGTACAGAATATTCTAATTTCTGTATTGCAAATTAATCGTATAATTAAGATAATATATTATACATAAATTATATATAAATTAAATATATCATACATTAAATCTAATGTACGTTTATGTGAAAAATAAAATCTGGTTTACTTTTTAATAAATATTTAAGTAAATTAATTTACTTAATACTTATTATTACTTTTTGCTGAATTGTTATATTCCGAGAGGCATAAAATCGTGATTTAAAAAAATCATGAAAATAAAGTAAAATTACCGCAAGAAATATAATGACTAATTTTAATTTTCAGATTTGTTATGCAATCATAAAAATTTAATAGTAAGAAAAAGATAATAGTAACAATAAATTAATTTCTATTTTACGATCACACGAAACGAAAGAAAACTTTAATCAAGAATTTAAATTTTATATAATTTTATATTTAGCAATTTGTTTTCAAAAGAAATTATTAATCTATCGTTTAAAATTCTATTTAAATAATTGAATAATTTCTTCAAGAGAAAGAATTAGATAACGTAACAATTAAAATTATTATTATTAAGTAAGCTATTAATCAAAATTAAACTACTTGTATAGATAATCGATTAAATAAAAAGAAATAAAAAATAAAAATTAAATGAGCAAAAATCAATATAAAATTTTGAAAAAAATTGATAATAAATCATAGATAGGCACGTATTGAAATACACCTATCAAAATATTTAGCAAATCTAAATATTTTAATACAATATCATTGCCAAACTTATCTAACAAATCATTGTAACACTTCTTTTCATATCATATAACATTTTTGTTTTTAATTAATTTCCAGCAGATATTATTAGTTTCTTTGATTGCAAAATATATTCTCTATATTTACACAAGTAAAATAAGTAATAATTTAGTATAAAAAAGCTATAACATATCATGGTCCAAAAATTCTTTGTTAAAACTATTAAATATCACGAAAATTATACGTTTTATTAAAGTTGAATAAAAAAAAAAATAATTTTGTCTTAAAATAAAAAATAAAATTTTTTCAATTATGTCAATTAAAAATGAAATACAATAGGTGACACAAGTATTCAAGATCGTAAATAAGAGCTTATGGCAGTATATGCAAGATTTCGCGACGCTGTTACAACTCGCAGTGTTCTCGAGCTCTCATATGGTAAATACGGTTTTCCACGGTGGCAATATCGGATCCAATATTGTGGCAATAAATGGCCGAGGTATTATGTATCGGCCTAATAACGATCGTAATAAACTTACGAGTTACTTTATGAGATAACCCAACCGCTTGTAGATGGCTTCGACTGCCGCGCCAGGTGACGCGTGCCGTAAAAATTTCGTCAATTTTATTCCGTACCCTTAAAGTCCTCTACGAAGCCACGAGGCGCTTTTTTATCCGCGAGCAAATCACGTCGACGTATCGAAATTGAACTGCAGGTGAAGAAATGGTCATTTCTTCAATGATCTTGGCGATTGTGCGGCACGGTGCATGGCGCGCTCTGTCAAGCGCGAAGCACGTGATTCAATTTCGCAAAGTTTTATGACAATAAGAATGATCATAAAGAAGATAAATTGATATAGTAAGTAAGGAGTGTTCGAAAGAACAAAATAGGTAAACAGAAATTCATTTATCTATAGATCTGTTTTTTATACAACTAAATTACATTATATACTTTTGAATTTTAAAATAGAATAGACATATATTTGATATTTGGCGAAAGCCCAGAAAGAAAATTCTAGTGTAATTTTTAGTATAGGAATAAAAAAACAAACTTTAGATTTTTTAAACATTTGCCTGATCCAACATTTCTCAACATTTTTCAATTTACGGCACATTAAATAATAAGCCAAATTTGTGGAAGTACATTATTATTAAGTGAGAACACATTTTAGCGATTTTAATAGATCTTTCATCAGATGACAAGTAAAAATAAAAAATTTTAAAATTTTTATTCTTTATTGTATTTTTTGAGAGTGATTTTATTGCAATGATTATGACGATTTTTACTTTAATTAAATGAGAATAAATATAATATGATTTAGATAATTTTAACAATTTTCAAAATATTTGTTACTTCACACTTTATATTCTTTTATTTATTTCTAAATTTTTCCACCTTTTTATATATATTACGTATCTTGTATGAATAACATATTATAAACAAAAAGAATATAAACAATACAATAATTATGACATCAATATTTTGTAAAAAAATGAAACTTAATTAGCTACATGAAGCGACATTAACAATTATTTAGGTATTACCTATATTACCACGTTCTTAGTGAAGGCTCCAAATGTTAATCCGTGAAAAAAAAACACACTTCTACGCACCGAGGGTTCAGAAACTAGCGTGAAAGATTTCTTGTTTTGACGTGGCCGATTTAGACTCGCGGCTGAGATTAAACTGTTTACGGTTAAAACTGCTGCGAATTATACGCGTCCGCTTTAATCCGTGATTTACGGATGCAGAGATCGCAAGAGGGGTGAATTTGGCCCTGATCGCAATCTCCGTGGAGAATTTAACTGTGAACAGAGGGTGGTTCGCGCGCACCCCTTGACTACTATTGACTCATCCTACATCGTTTTATTATGCTCTAAGATCGTATTCCGTCTCGTTAAATGTACCAAGAGTTCTATGTATATATATCTTTTTTTTATGTCGCAGACATCGAAATAATATATGTAACGCTAAGGATCCAACTATCTATAAAAGAGCTAAAAATATTTCAGTCTCGGTAAGAATTCCAAGATTCAAACATTGTAACATTTATACTTAATAAGAACCGCAAGAGTCCAACCTGTAGGTTGAATATTTCCAAAATTTGAAAATCAAATTATAAGAAAGTAAAACTTGTATAAAGCTTGTATCAAGATTCAAAGACTTAAAAATATTTATTAAAAATTCTGGAAATTTAGAATACTGAGATTTCCACGCAAGATGTCTAAGATATGCAAGTATTTAAGAAATGATAGAATAAATGTGAGAGAACAATCGCGCGTAAATGACTTTCGCAACTATCTCCGTGTGCATGCGCAGTCGCGTGCACATTGAGCAGGTATATACCGGGTGAGCGTATCGCAAGTCGGCCGATCGTGGGATTTATGATTCGATAGGAGCGCGACGAAGAGAGAAAGAGAAAGAGAGAGAGAGAGAGAGAGAGAGAGGGGAGAGGAGTCGTAACGAATTTAATGAAATCACTCTGGCGATTTTTTTCTCGAGCGCACGACGGCGCTCTAATCCACGGATTAGAGATCGGATCGACGTGCGTGCAGAATCGAAACTTTATGACACTCCATTCGTTCCTAAAGCAAGCTCTATCACGCTCTATCTCATGGTCGTTTCGATTGTAGCACCCCTTAAATGGAATTTACAATGATTCCGAGTCCTTACGTTCGAGAGTTAAGGTTCCACTTACGAACAAGAAATCATTATGAAGTTGTGCTAAAAGATTTAAAAAGTAAATTAGCTTTCAAAAAATGTATCAAAGAGAAGATATATAATTGCAAGTCATTTACACGCGATCATTTTTTTACATTTAATCATTTTTTAAATACTTGTACATCTTTGTGGATCACTCATATTGGAAATCTCAGGATTCTAAATTTTCAGTCTTAAATCTCTTTAAATCTTTGATTTTTAATGCATACACTGAAAGATATATACAGTGAGTACAAAAAGTATTTGTACAGAGAAAATATTTTTTAAAAAAACTTTATTTTTAAAAATTAAATATTATCCAGCGAGAAATGAGTCATCGAATTGATGTCGAATCGATATCGATATGATGATTTCAACACCAATTTGGCGTCGATTCGACGTTTAATTGATCATTTCTTGCTGGGTAATTAACAATTTATTCATAAAATATAAAATAGACTATATGTTTCTTAAAATTATATATACCAAAAATATATTAATTATAGAAAATATATCATCTGAAAAATAAGCAAAAATTAAAAGTTTCATTGTTTGAATGGTCAAAAAGTATTCATATCGAAATTTAACTTATAATATCAGAAATATATGCGAAATTCATTTGTATATGTTAGAACAGAATATATTCATTGTATAAAATTGCTAATTGATGTTTATTTTCTACAAATAAGACTTTTTTTATAATAAATTTCCTTATACGAACACTTTTTACTCTCGCTGTATATAATATCAACAGCATTATTTTAATAGAAAATAATTTTATTAATTCAAAAATATTATTAATGAAACAAATGTATCATGCTCTTATTTTAATAAAATTTTATTTCAATATTTTTGTGTCATTAATAGATAGTGTTATTGAATTAACAAAATTATTTTCAATTAAAATGATCATGTTGATATGATATAATTTTTTTTCAGTGTAACTTTACTTTCTTGTAATTAATTCTCAATCCTCAATTATCTATAATATTATATAATAACGTGTTCAATACCATTTATTTATTTGAATATCCAGATGAAACTTTCAAGTTTAAAAAATAATTTTCTTATTATTCATTTAGGCTGGTATTCATAGTCGGTTCTTATATTTAAGACAGTCTTAAGTACAGTCTTAAGATGTCATAAACCAATCATACACAGAGCATTTAAAGTATTAGCATGTAAAGACATCATTTAAAGCAGTCTTAAGATAAGAATAAATATCGACAGGAGTAAATATCGATTTTAATTTACGTGACATTTTTCTTAAAGTATTACTTTTTTGCGCATTCGAATAGTGGCGATTTCCTCGCCTCGCGTATTGTATTTATAGGTCGATTTGCAGCCCGGCCTTTGAAGCGGATCGCAGCACCGCCAGCACGTCCGCGCTAAACGCGAGGCCCGAGTTAAGAAAACGCGCTGAGAGGCCACCTAAAGTAAATTGATTCAAATTAGTTCCCAATAGCATGTAATAACGTGGGTTCCCGCGGCGTCTCTGTGCCCTCCCATTTCGCCTTAGATACGTCATTATATCGGCCGCCGCCTAATACTTAGGCCGATAGGTGATATAACGCCAGAATTATTGCCTGCATACCGGGTGAACCATCACGTACGCGCCGCCACGTAACGTATCAGAAATTGCGCCGCGCCGCGATCAAGGGATAGGAAGACAAACGCCGGATTAAACGCGGCCCGAACCGCAGCTCGCCCTCGATTCAATTTGTGAGTCGAGACTCGCATGGGACACGGAGAAAAGTTGCAACCGATGCGATTGCATTTTAGAGATGTTTACAGAAAACGAAAATATAAAACAAGAATATAGATATATTTATTCCTCTACAAGTTATTGCGCTAAAATTTCATGTCAAAATCAAAATTTGAATGATTCAAATAATTCAAACTTATTTTCTGAAAATCTTTGGTTCTTAAATTGTGTTATTGCAGCAAATAAGCAAATAAATGACATAATAAAATAATAAGTCAATTTAAACGCACGCAGAAAGAAATTGCATGAATCGTGGAATGGTTTTATACAAAGTTCCTTTCAGCTATTCTACTTCTAGAGAAGAGAGAGGTATAATCCCCTATTATTCCCTCTTACTGAATGTAGAAGTGAAGAGATGTTGGCGGGCATGTCGGAACGTTTCGATTATAGGCCTAAGTGGCTATAATAGCTGTCGTCGAGAAGCAAGAAAAAGAAATGAATATTCATGTTACATCGCTGCGCGTCAATTCGTTCGGGACCTAAAATTAGTAAATGACACGCTCCGATCTCGATTCAACCAGTCAGATCGTTCGCCGTCAAATCCGACGCTCCGCTGTCAAGCCTTCCTCAAAAGTCCTGCTTCATATTTATACCCGAAACGAAACTTTTGACTCTCGTTCGATAATTTCCCCGAAGAGATTTGTCGAGCATCGCAAGCGTTTTGTTACAATCTGGCACACACCTACGTTACCGCGTTGGCAACCCTTTTAAAACAACCTCGCTCTCTTCGGGCCCCTGAGGAACTCGTTTTGCTCTTCTCGGGCATCCTCGAGACACAAATCATGCTCGAACGGATCCCTCCTGCTCTCAAGAGCGACGAATTCGACCGTCCTCTTTCATGAGGTTTCAACGGCCACGCTTATGTGCCTCCACTGAGCCGTATTAGTGTTTTCGCTTGGACAATCGCCAGATTCGTTCATTATCATGCACGTCGCACGCTTCATTAAGAAAATATTTACTGCGATAGAGTATACAAAATTATACGAAATTTAAAAATTTTGGCTATATAAACAAAAAACAAATCTTTACGGTGGAAATATGATAGAAATGTAATAAAAAGGAGATCCTTAAATATGTATAAAAAAAAATTGTATATCAAATATATAAAAAGTGATTTAATTTGTATGTTTTCTTTTAAGACAATTATTGTTTCAAAATTTGTAAAATATTAGGAAATTACTATAAAATTGTTATAAAAAGTAAAAAAGATACAAAATATCATTTCTATTTTAATATTTTTAAATCTAAAAGAGAAATTGCAAATAAAAAATATATTTAATAAAAAGTTAATAAATTGTAGCTATTCTTCATATTATTAATTATTGAAATGAATTATAATTCTCTTTGATGCTTCTCACCGTTTTAAGAGGTTGTTTTTTTATTATTCATATAGCCTCTCCATTATTCAAGAAACAGAAAAAAAAGAATACATAAATACACGTCGCATGTGCGTTGAATGAATCAGGAGAGGTTTTTCCGGAATGAGTTTTATCATTTCTCTCGTACGGTAAATTCATTTCTCCTCCGCCTACAACGAGGCTCGCGTGGAAGAACCGAATCGCCTAATCTTATTCAGGATGCTTCCAGGGAGGCGAGCGGCTGGAATTAGTGTTTTCATTGCGCGGCGGCCACTCGAGAAGCCGCTCTTGCTCTCGTGGCTCTAAACGGCAACGTGAGTGTTTCGGATCCACTTGAGTTACCGACGGTCTCCTCTTCAAATATCGAGAACATCCTCGACCTGTGGCCGCGACTGAGCCCCCGGAAAACACATCTCGTGAGAACGACAATGGCCAGCGACGATTATACGGTAGCGCTGAAAACAACATTAACGTCCGCTCGAGGAGGAACGGCCGCTTCTTCGCCAGATCGCTGACAAACGATGACACGACGAATCCTTCTTGTCCAGTTCAAAAAGTAGGCACAGACTCCTCTCTCCGTGAAAGGATGTAATTTTTTTGTTTAAGCCTCTCGAGTCGTACAATAAAACGAACGATCGGTTTGGCTCATCAGAGTTTTATTAATGGTATCGCGTGTCGTCTTATTGTAATTTAAAGTTTAAACTATCTATCTAATTTTTTTACATTAGTAAACGAAAGTTGTATCATATATACTCTATTGCTCAAAAATACTTGTCCACTTTATATTTCTTAATTAAAAGAGGAACAGCAAGTTTCATTCTCCTTTCTTACTTTTTTAGATATTATCTATAAATTTAAACTGCGTTTGATTTGGACGTTTCCTTTCAACGTTTTTAGCGCTTCTATCTTTTTACGTCTAATGAACGATAAAAATAGAATGATGCTTAAACACTTACAGCATGTGAGTGTCTAAAGCAAACACAGTCTTATGTTTGATTAAAATAAAGCTAATAATAATATTTGATGGTTCAAAATTTTGCATTTTATATATACACAGGAAGAATGATTTTGTTGAACTATCAAAATAATTTGGTTGGAAATTCAAACAAGTTGCTAGCATCAAAATTTTTTTGCAGCATTGCTCATCATTTTTTAATTTCCAATGAAGATTTTCTGTATCTAGCAAATCTTTCAACAAAATCGTTCTTTCCGCTTATAAAAGAATAATATAATAGAATTAGACGGAGAGAAAAATTTAGACGTAAAAAATGATATTTACAAAACTCGGAATAAGCAAATACTTTTAAATGGTAGGGTATATTATTTTACCGATTCGATGGTCCATTCTCAATAGTCGGTGACTGATGTCTAAAAGAGTTCGGTTTTACGAAGTAAATTCTTAATCAACCTCTTAATATTCTTATTCTTCATTCGAACAAAGAAAGCATTGATTTCTTTTATTTTCACGGTACAAACACGTTCAGAAGTTTATCATCGTTTTAGTAATTTTGAACATTCCCACTGAAGACATTCCACCGAAACGAAACGAAATATTAAGAACGCAAACGCGATTTTTCCATGAGTCCTGCTGTGCAGACCGGAGAACATCGAAATGTTAGCATTTAATGTATGCGGAGTTCCAGTCCGCCTCGCTCGTCAGCGTCCGGCCGAGAGACCTCCAAAGCGTATTCGATCCCTCGGCACTACGGTGATCCGTGAAACATCTTGTTAGCTCTGTATAAACGGATGAAGGGCAAACCTCATATAGGGTAGATCACACACATAACTGCCCGCTATCTATTTTATTGTCGCGGGATCCGTGACGCACCCGATGACTCCGGCGTAGCGTGGCCGCTGGTTGGCTCTCTCGCCCAGGGAAAAAAATCGCCTCACCTCGCAACATATTTTAAGCACGCCGAGAGATTTATGTTCCCGATCTCTCCGTGGATGAGAGACAGAGAGTTGGAGAGTTCGCTACCGTGTTGCAGCACCCGTCTTTTGAATAGCGAGGTAATACTAACGTCGCACCGCACCGGCCGCTATCTGTCCCGCTCCGAATGCGACGTCCATGTATTTAAAATTTAAATCCTCGCGTGACTCTTTAATTTCTCCCTTCCTCTTTTTTTCGTGGTTACGAAATTTATGGAATCTGAATAAGCAGTAATTTATAGCGATAATGGTGATAGTAATACGATTGAGTATAGAATCGTTACGGCGGGGGAACAACTTTACATCACAATAGGTACAGATTTAGTGGCACTCGGTATCAATCAATTTTCGGAGCAGTCTTCTACAACACGGTATACTCAAATCGCTTGTTTGCTACAATAACATCAAGATGAAAAAACTCATAATTTTTAAATAAATTTCAATATTTTGAATTTATCATAAAATTTGGTAATATTAATTTTAGAATATAATTTTGATTTAACAACTGAGTGTAGAAAAATATGTTCTTGTAAAGTATACTTTTCCTTTTTTCTTTTTCCGCAAGTAACTGAAGTAATAAAAAAAAGACAATTTTCTAGTTACATTGTTGTTGCGATAACTGAACGATATTACATTCCTAAGCTATTATTTTATTCCAACTATTATTTTGAAATATGAAATAACTTTTTTATTGATACATCGCGCGCAAAACTAGGTTTCAAAGTATCTATATCGATCGGTATTTTGTCGACGCTTCGGAAGTCGCTATTCCGAGTGGCATAAACGAGCCTCGACTCGTTTTTGCATACAACCGGCGAAGAAACGTCCTGCTGACCGTCCTATCTCATTAGCGATCGCATGTTCGTTCCCATGATCGCTGCTGACGCTGAAACGTGGCATCTTCGTGCCATTAGATAAAATCCTACGCGTACCTAGAGATCATCAACATCATTATCAGCGTAGTCATCGACCGGGTGGCGCTAGTGTGTATAATCTCGGTACGTCGGCTTATCAGAGCGCGTCAGCCTTCTCTGAAAGGAGGGCCTTTTTCTGGCCACGCTATCTGCGCACTGTATCGCGCACTCCGTTTCTCGCCGTTGCAACAGAGAGAGGCAAATTCCGTCCGTGTTCGGTGGGTTCATTGTTTGACGCGAGAATCCGCTAACACCGCCCAAGACGATCGTATTAACAATAGTCCCGCGAAAGAGAGAAAGAGAAAGAGAATTAAATTTATTTCACTCTGAGGACTTAAATTTACAATATTTTTTAACTTGTGCATTTGAGGTCTTCATAATTATACAAAAGAGTAAGTCATATAACAGTCATATAACATAAGTAATCAAGCAAGAAATGAACGTACTATCATTACATTATCTTAAAGATTTAAGAATAATTAGCAGTCAAAAATTGACGATTAGAAGGTGATCCATGAAGTTTACGCTTAAAAAAATTGAAAGAAGCGACATTGCATGTTTCAGAAGAAATACTATTCCAGAACTCAATAGTATAACATCTAGACAGAAAGAACGAAAGAGAAAGGAATACGTCACCGTTAAAGTAATTGACCGTGAGATCACGTCGACATCCAGGCTCGACTATCGCGATTTATCGAGATCTACCGCAATCTATTTTGATGTAAAAGATATTTTCTCTCCGGTAGCTAAGTTTCAAATGACGATGTAAAGAATATTTTATAGTTAAGTTCCTGTAGACAGACGCTTCTGGATATAGATACGCGTATCATACATTTACATGGAGAGAGAGAGAGAGAGAGAGAGAGAGAGAGAGAGAGACCCTGCCTTCTGTCTGATACTATATACACGATCGCGAGGAAACTGGGATGCCCCGCGTCGTAACGGATACCGAGGTCCTGATGAAAAGAGCAGTCTCTTCCTCGGTCCTCCCACCTCCTCACACCTTTCAATTTATCAAAGAAAAAGAGAAAAGAGAAAAGGAAGGAATCGGTATCCCCGGGTGTGCCGGCGCGAAAGCTCCGGCCTATTAGAATACGTCAGGCTCTCTTCAAGGTAACGTCCTGTCATTTTTTTTTTCTCCCCATGGATCACTGCATTCGGTTCAAGAATTCACCCTCCCTTACCTCTTCGTCCCCAACACAGATCCCTCCTTTCGCCCTCATCGCGCTCGCGAGCCGCTGGTAGCTCCGGCGCGCCGCGGAGATGTGTACACGTGTACACGCACACGCACGCACGAGGGTGGGCTGACGAGTGGCAGGTTGTACCCGGAATACCCACCGCGGTGCCTCGCTCAGTGGGGTCTCTCCTCTCTTATTCTAAGTGCTAGCGAGTCCGAGAGAAGAGAAGAGAAGAGAAGAAAAGAGAAGAGAAGAGGAGATCCGTGAGGCGAGCCGATGTTATCTTCTCCCCCGGTTGGAGAGGGATAAAAGCTTAAAGGCTGCAGCCAACTACGATGATACCACCGGTATACGAGAGTGTCAGGACGCTTGAAGCCTCAAAGAGGTCTGCAACGAATGCACGGTACGAATGAACGCGAAGGGGAAGGGGAAGGGGTCCGGGGCACGCGGTAAAGGTAAGAGGACCAGAAGGAAGAGTGAGAGAGGAAGAGAGAAAAAGGCTTAAAAAAAAGAGCCAGGGGTACGCGCGGGGGGCAGATCGGAATGCGGTGACCAGCAGGCAGTGAAGAAGGCTTCGTATAGAGGGAAGGAGGTAAACTGATGAACCAGGATAGACAGAGAAAGAGGGAGAGATTCGATAAGATGGAGAAGAAGTGGACTAACCTTGCGTGGCCAACACCGGGGGACAGTGACGTACCCCCCGCGGAGGAATATACATACTTATGGTTGCGCGGGAGCGGAGCCAGCTCCTCTCGCGAGGACTAGCTTCCTTGGCCCCCCGCTTATATCCATCCAGCGCTCAACGACGCGATCACGCTGACCGGACATCGCGAATCGGCCGGACGTGACGCGATCGTGCGAAACGATGAACGGCGAAGAGAGAAGACCTCACGACCTTCTCTGACAGCGATATCGCTGTCGTTTCTCGTTTAACTTTCTAACCGTGTTCATCCTGTATATATGTTACTAAAATCGAATAAAAAAAATATCCGACAGGAGTAATTTATTATAACAATAAAATAGATATTGAAACAATATAAGTAAATTTAGAATTTCTGTAGAATGTAAATCATGAAACTGACGTCAAAAAGAATTGACACTAGTTGATCATGTACATGAGCGCATTTATTGGATAAGTGATATAGAAGTAAATCGTAGAGACGTTTCAACCCTTATTTTTAGTCTGTACACTGAGAAAAAAATGCTGTTGATTCAATTAAAGTCTATATTATGGGCTGTACGTACTAATATAAGTGATTAATTCATGTATATTTTTATTGACATAAAGGCATAAATTATTATTTCAATAATCAAGACTTTTATGTCAATAAAAATATACATGAATTCATCACTTATGTTAGTGACAGCCTGTAATATAGACTTTAATTGAATCAACATTTTTTTTCTCAGTGTATCAATATTACAAAGTCGCAAAGAATTGCTATGAAACATATAAAATAATAGAACAAAAATTCAGATATTCTTAATCCTCAACTTCATCGGTAAAATCTGGCCAACACAACTACACCCGTGGGGTTGTTCTGTACCCTAATTTAGAGTTTTAACTGAAATACAATTTAAAAAATTGGTGTTTGTTTAGTCTGATATAATAAATAAATATTCTGAAGCTGAAAAATAATTATTTATTACAAACATAATAGAAAATAAAGTTTATAGGACTCCAAATAACAAAAATAAAGATTTTTTTCTAACTTTCGAGATTAACTTAAGAATACTTATCTTTTTTTGACAATAACAGTAATCTTAGATTATAATTCAGTCTTCATTTCAATCAGTGTACTAATGTAGAACTTACTGTAGTAACTTTAATGTAGTAACAAATACTTATTGACAAAATCTATAAAGAAAAGAAATCTCAATCAACTTTAAAAAACTAAAAAATAACCTGCTTTGCCTTTAGTAACAACATACGTTACCATTTGGTTATAAATTACAGTCTATGTCTATTCATCACAATTGACATATTATTCTGAATCGGTAGTATCTTGAATAACCTGTTTCTTAAATATATTGCGATTCATGATGCAAAACTACTAAAAAAAAAAAAAAAAAAAAAAAAAAAAAAAAAAAAAAAAAAAAAAAAAAAAAAAAAAAAAAAAAAAAAAAAAAAAAAAAAAAAAAAAAAAAAAAAAAAAAAAAAAAAAAAAAAAAAAAAAAAAAAAAAAAAAAAAAAAAAAAAAAAAAAAAAAAAAAAAAAAAAAAAAAAAAAAAAAAAAAAAAAAAAAAAAAAAAACTTACGTAACATCACCCACGAGGTACAAACGTACTCCAAACAAACAATATTTCTGTTTATAAGCACGTGCCTGTTGCGCGCGTCTTCCTAGCATGAGATACGAACCGACACTAAGAATACACGGAGGCGTAACAATGTCTTGTACCACGCGAGAAATAATAGCGAAAATTGTGCATGCGTTTGTACCCCATCAGTATAATTAAAGGTTAAAGAGTTAATTATTTATTCCGAGGTTATTCAGTTACATCAGAACAAAATATAAGATTATATATTTAATTCTCTCTCTCCTTAAATATCACAAACTTAAATCAAATTATTTAAACATAAATTACAAACGATTCTTTAACGCTCGTATAACTTTCAAACAAATTAATAAATAGTAGATCAACAATTAAACGAGCTATAATAAGATGTGTGTGACAAAGCAAAATTTTTCACGATATAATTTTCCACCGATACGTTTCGACTACTTAATCCTCATCAGTCGCAGAAATATAATTACCCCCATATAACAAAAATTAAATTAACATATTTAAAGGATCATCTTAACTTCAATTTTCAATAGTCAGTATAAATGCAACTATATTATATTTAGTTAATTTGTCGGACAATAAAAAAATAGTAATAATGAATCATAATCCAACTAATTCATCAGTTTTAATTTTTGTTATATGGAGTAATTATATTTCTGCGACTGATGAGGACTAAATATAGTCGAAACGTATCGGTAGAAAATTATATTGTGAAATAATAAATTTTGTTTTATATTCAATTATAGCTCGTTTAACTATTGATCTGGGTACTATTTATTAATTTGTTTAACTCAAATTGAACAAAATATTGGGTCATTTAAAAAGTATCCGCGGTTTTTTCATTCAAAAATTGAACAAAAAACCGCGGATACTTTTTAAATGACCTAATAATACAAAAAATTATTTTTCATTAATGCGTACTTTAACTCACTTAGATTGACTTTCGTACAAACAATATTTTATATTGTTATTTATTATTTTATATTGTGAAAAATTTATTCTATTTTATTATTGTTATAACAATGACAGTAGTAGATTCAATTTTTCCTTTAAATTTAAATACATAGCTTCAATACCGAATCAAAATATAATAATTCTTTTATTTGCGTTGTCGACAAACTTCGTTTGTCAGACATTAAAATAAATTTATTGCTACGAGAGAACTGCAGATGATGGGATACGTTGATGTCATTAAAACCGCGTCAAGTAATTTAACTGTCTCGTTGACATAAATTAAGGCTATGTTGCATATATATATTATATATATTATGATGAAGTAACCGAAACTTCTCGTACGCGTGTCACCGTTTAATGTCATAATCATATATTTTCCATTCTTCTAATCGACTCCTTATCGCATAAATTTTCTTTTTTATATTTTAGTAAAATTTTAAGTTATGATGTTTAAGATTGTGCCATATATTGTGTTATAATAGATAATATCTTGTATTATAATATAATATTTATTTACATTATTTATAAGATAATATCTACTATAATAGATATTATTTTGCGAATAAATATTATAAAATTAAATCATAAAATTAAAATATGTAAACTAATATATATAAAAGATCAAAGATACACGAGGATAAAAAGGACAACAGCGAGATGTTAAACGATCGAAAAGCTGAAAATTACGAAATGAGACCAATATTCATTGAGCTAATTAACGTCGTTGGCCGATCGATCTCCATTCCGAGAGATATATCGAGGCGCCGTCCTAACTTATTAAGTTCACCTGACCCCGCGTACATTCGCTCGATCGATCGATCGATCGATCGATCCTTCGTTCCGCAGGCCGATCAACGAGCTGTGAAATGATGACGATAATACAAATAGCTGGTGGTAAGAATTGTCGGCGGGGGCGGTAGATAACGAGGATGATGACAGCAACGATGATTTAGTGCCGCGCGCAAGTTAATGGCCCGAGAGGCCCGAGGAGCCTCGGACGTTATTCTTCGGGGCCATTCACAACACTCGCCGGGGCCCTACGCTCATCATGCGGGCCCCCCGCGGATTCCGCACGGAGCTTAACCCCAACGTGCCAATTCATTTCACCTCGCGCCGGCGTTAGGCCTGGTTTATGGTAGCATTTACAATTATAATCGACCCGTTCGGTCGCGATGAATGAGAAATAAAAGGCCGGATGGAAAAGAGACGCACGATGCGAAAATAGAAGTGAACGGCGTGGAATCTTTGGTAAAGGAGAAGAACCTTCCTCTCGGACTTCACCTCCGTTTCATCGCGAAAGCCGGAGAGGAAAGTTATCGTCACCGTTTTCGTGCTGCGGCAATAACTATTACTTATTCCGCGCGAGGAGAGCCGATAGCGGTCGCACTTAAGTATCAACAATTTCGGAGAGATGAGTAGCACGATAAATGGAAAAAAAAGCACATGTCGGTGCGAGGGGAATTTCGCGACGAACATCCAAGGAGCTACAGGGCAATCGCGTCATCGAATCCGTTATGAAGACGAAAATTATCGTCCGATTGCCGCGTCGAGGCAATAACGATCATTCATGTAAGAAAGAGTCGGCGATCGCGTGTTTCTAAGGAGGACATTGTCAGCCCTTTGCACTCGGAGCCCATATCTATTCGAGTAAAGTGATGTGAAATAAGAATATCCTCCAGAGGTTCTCTCTGTGAATGGAGAACGTTCTGAAAGCATTCTTGGAATATTTTGGAAATATAAATATTTCTTAAGAACAAGAATATTTAGACAGCATTCTCTGAAGCTGAAGATATTCTAAGAATATTTCTAAAAAGTGTGATATTTTATTAGGATATTTTTTTTTGTCTAATGAGAAATTTTTTGTCTTGATGAGAAATTATTTTAGGAATATGCAAAACCAATGTTGCAAAAAAGTATGGTCTGATATGAGATCTATAATTCTCGGCGTTACAATTAATTTCTCAACATTCTAAAAAATATAGGTAAGGATTTAGTACCGAGTGACATAATTCTCACCGTACAAGTGATGACATAAACACCAATCGGTGAATTTTTAACACCATAGATGTGGATTTAACACCGTGATTTAAAATTCATGGTGTTAAATTCATACCTATATTTTTTAGAGTGAATATGGTACTTGGTATAATTTGACGTTGATCCAATTTTTAAACATGCGCTTATAATGTATTTACAAAATAATCGATTTTAGTAAATATGTAACTTCCTATAATAAATAGCGTTAATTCAAGAAGTGGAGATACTTAAAGGTGAGATGTACATTTCATTTGAATGCATATAAGTAGTATAATGCCGGATTAAGGACACATCCACACGATTATCCCTTCTGGGAAAAAGATGATTGTCTCGGCGACGGAATTTATGATAGAAAATATATTGCCCGTCGCGGGCCATCCATTTCACCAATCAATTCTTCGATTGCGTTTCGACTGCGCCCGATTACGATCTACCTTCGTGGACGTGGCGTGACACCTCCGACGGATCCCGGAGAAAAAAAAAAGACCGCGGATCAAAAGGGGGGAATGGCGGGAGAAAGAGGAGATTCTCCTCGGGAATCATCGGGCCCCGGGGTCAGGGACAGTGTGTGAAAAGGTTTCAGGCAGCAGGTGTCTTCGGGCGCGGAGAGATGAAAATCTCGCGTTGGTATTTATCACCCGAAAAATCCCGGCCACGCCCATACTTCGCTGGCCACAAATCAATCAATGAAGAGAGGACGCGACCTCTCTACCGAAGAAGATGGGTTGAGCGGTTTTTATTGGATATAGTCTATCGATTTATTACTACGTAACCTAAGTAGTAGATGGACACTAAAAATACATTGACGAGATACCGTCTAATTCTTTTGATATAAATCTTAACAGCCAGTAATTTTTATCTTATCGACTAAAGGTCTTAATTCTTTTCTGCTATTTCTTGAAATTTCTGATTCTATACTTCTAATTCTATTTGACGAAATAATCAATTTATAAAATAAGCTTAATTGAAAGAAAATACAGATTGTCGGATCAATCTATTATTCTAATAAGACACATTTAAATTTAATTACTGTAATAAATTAATGGAGATAATAAATTTTTAAAAAACGATACTTATGTATGTAAAGGTCCGTCTAGCAATACTGTCTTCTTCGAAACACATAAAATACAAATTAATTAAAAGTTATGGCTGATGGAGAAATTAATTATGCTCACAAAGAAGCCACTGTGCATCCACGAGAATAAATATTTTTATATCCTTTTAGCATGTGGCAGTAAAAAATGATAAAAGACTTACACGAAGACCTGTTGAGGATTGTTAATAACCGGTGCGAGAGGAAAAGAGGAAAATATTGCTCGAATTCGAGACCGAATCGGGGCAAATTTAATCCAACGATCGAGAAACAAGCGAAACGAATCGTCGTATCCAACTTTTGTATACAACCTACAGGTTGACTCATTTGTCGTGTTAATAATTATAAGAAGGTGTGACCCCTCACTCGCTACACCTCCGGACAGCCATATTTATGAATCTCAAACCGTGAGCCTTAGGTTCAGGTATTCCCAACTTGCGAGACGTCACTCATATTTTTATGCTTTAACATTATCATTAATTTTATTTGCCTTCTTCCCAATTTCTTTTAATCGTATTATCGTTATAATTTATATGCCACAATCTTTAAAGTATTCATTTTTACATTCATAAACAAGTACAATATTTTTCAACTAAATTTGCTTTTTTTTTTAATTAATTTCTTTTAATAATTAGAGATATATTTTTAATGAAATTATTAATAGTAAATATATGCACACACATAGAATTTGAGCCAAAATAAATGTTGAACCAAGTTGGGAATCTCTGCCTTCGAAGTATATACCGGACCTCCGGGAACCACGGGGGGCAACGTAAACTAACCGCACCGGTTAATTATTGTCCTCGCTCGGCGGGTCCAGGGTTCCCCTCCACAAGTGATCTGCTCCCCCCTCTTCCTCTTCGACAGGGCCTCACACGGGTACGGTGGCACCGGTGGCTGCACCGCGACGGTGGAGGCGGGATATGACCGAAACGGTGAAAGAAAAGAGAGAGAAGAGGACCAGAAGCGAGGAAGGGGGGGGGGGGGGGGGGGGGGGAGAGGACAGTCGTCAGAGAACTCGAGGACTCCCGAAGGCCCGCTAAAAACCAAAACTACCGTGGTAGCATTCAATTAGCCTCACGGCATGTGAAATATTATTGTCCGCCTCGCTTCATACACTCGATTTTTAAAAGGGGAGAAAGAAAGGCATTACGGCGACCTCCTAACATATTTCACCACTGAATCATCCCTCCCCTCCGGCCTTCCTCTCTCGTCTCCCGCCTTTCCACTGCTCGGCCATCGTTGCTCGACCACCGAGAAGCTCTTCGCGAGCAATCGTCCTGCGATTTTTGCCACCCGGTTTTGCGTGTTTTTGTTCTTTTCGAGTTCCGCGTGGAAATCCGAGAGGAGCGAGCATTCAACCAACTGCAGTTTCTTGCATTTCGTGGTTGACTGGCTGACTGGCTCATTTTATGTCATAAAATAAAATGTGATTGAGAATAATCAAAGATGCAGGCATGATTTATTTACACAATCTAATAAACTTTAGAGCACAATAAATTCATTCGATTTTTTTAAACTCAATAAGTAATGGATTTATTGTATGAATTGATAATGTATTATAAAATAGAAAAATACAAAAAATTTCTCAAAGATCATGTAATGATGTAATTCAAAAGTACGTACAAAATTAATTGTAAGTTTAAACAATTTTTAACATTTAGAGTTTTATAAAATTATACATATTACACATCAAACAGAGATTAAAATATTATACAAAATAATTATACGTCTCTATTGAGTTCCAACATGGATCTCTTTTAATTATATATATAAAGATAGTAAATATTATCGAAATAATAATGATCTCTCTGCTTGGAATCGGACGTAACTAACCTAGTCTGATAGAAAGACACAGAATTTCAAAGTTCTTAATCGTGGGAAACGACAATTTCCTCGATCTCATTGTTTCAACTCACAATGAGAGGGAACGCGGCGGATAATACCGCAATACGATTCGTAACGCGATGCGCGTGTCGCAATCACTCTGCCGTGAAAGTCTCCCGAACTGAAAAGGCCAAATTTGATTGGTTTCGATCTTACATCAAGCGATCGATATAATGTCCGAACAATTGAAACTTTCACGTATTCGATCGTGGAATCCTTGTACTCAAAATATTGTGGTATTTTAAGATTAATTCTAATGTGATATTTTAAGACTAATTCTAATGTGACATTTTAAAATTAATACTAATCTTATAATTTATTGATGTTTAATTGTTTGGGCATAATTGAATAAAATACAGAATTTTCGAATTCACAAGATTTTTGATTTTTTGATCGTTAAGGCAAATAAGAATATGTTTTAGAGACACACTCTCTCTCCCTCCCCCCTCCCCCTCTCTCTCTCTTTTTCTCTCTCTCTCTCTGTGTGTGTCTGTTTGTGTGTGTATTTATATAATGTAATATATATGTAAAATATTTATATAAATATTTTTAGAAACACAATTTAAAAAACATTACACTACTTATTTTACGATAATTTAAAACTTGCTAACAATGCTAATTATTTAATTATTTAATAAGAACTCAATTCAATACAAATATGTGGCGATATGTAAAGTGATATTCGATGAAATTCTGCACTGTACGAGCCGTAACAATTACGCTAATGCAGCCGCTGTAATTGAAACGATCAATTCCCAGCAGTCCTTTCCAAATGCGAGCTAAGCGCGCCAGTCACGAACGAGATAATAGCAAACCGCAAATTTTCTTAATGACAGACTTCTTATTCAACATAAGGTAGCCGGCAATTAACTGTGTATGATAAATAGACGCGAATAAACCCTGCTCAAAATCATTCAATAAAAGAAATACGTACGTGAGGTAATTTAGAATTGCTCTCGGCAATTATGGGGTCAAATGAAATAATTATGACGGTGAAATAAATGTGACATAACAATTTTGCAAAATTGAAGAGAAGAAAGAGAATGACAATGTTATCTTAATAATTTTCGTTAACTATTATAATATATTAATTCTCTTTTGAAAAATTTCTTGAAAGAAAAGTTATTAATAATTTCTCTTTGTAATTTAGATTTAATAATATCTCTCTTTCTGTCTCTCTCCCCCTCCTCCCCTCTTTCTTTCTCTTTTTCTATTAATTTTATCTCGTTTTTCATTTTTCTTCGTCATTTTGTATGATCAATTTTCAGTATCGTCGATAAATCAAAAAATAAAAATTATGTACAAATCAGTGTAAATTAATTAATTTATGTATTAATCAATTTATGAACTTAATATTGAATTTAGTGATTAAATTGTACAATTATATTATATGTGCCTCGATAAATCTTTTTTAAAAAAATGTATTCTTAAAATCCATTTTGAAAACAAGAAATTTAAATTTAATTTTCTTAACAATGCCTTAATTTGTTACAAAACCATGTGCAAGAAAAATGCACGATATATTTCAAAATTAAAAATCGGACATCTGTCTTTGTTAAATTACGCCTGTGAATTTATAAAACAGTACATATTAAGTATTTCAGATATAAGTCGTCTGTATTTCCGTTGACTTCCGGTGGAATCAGAAACGCGAGATGGTGGATGATGGACTAACCGACTAACTGGGAGTAATTAATAAGCTCCCTGGTAGGCATCCATAATCCAAATGGCGGTTCCCTAACTTCGTATGAGTTAAAGACGAACTCGGTTGAATTAATTAGCGCGCACATCGTGAATCCCGAAGTAGAGATAATTAATTTTTAAGCCTAACTACGCTAAGTGATCGGAATTGCGATCCGCACACTCGCAAACCTTTCGATCGTCCTTTAATATGCATGCGGCAGAATTGAATCGCGAGATCATCAATAAAGATAATACACAGTATTTTATGTTATTTAAAAAATTAAATTACAATTATTTATAAAATATATAATACTATAGAAGTTTGCTCAGCCAATTGTTTCATCATTAAATTAAAGTAAATATTCGCTAAAATTAAAATATCAATTATTATTGAAAGGACCAGAGAAAAGAGACACAAATTGAGTATCTCAGTTCTAATATATCAAAATTCTAATCTTCTACCAAAATTTCATTTAACGATTTAACAAAGCTCAATATCAAATAATACTTTTTTTCATCTGCCCGTATAACGACTCGTAACTCTTCTTGGAAAAGAAGTAAAACCAACATATGGGTTTGACAGGTCCGAGGCCGTTTGTTCCATGGTTAAACAGCTTGACATAAAAAAAACGACGATTCACGCAGCTCGTCGACAGAGTCAGACCTGCCTATCGCTCCATCAAAAGATACGAACGCCCAGGATGATACTCCAACATCCTGTCGCCGTTAAAGTGCGCGTGGAAGGATAACGATAAGGGTGCTGCCATCTGCCAGGTCTCAGCCATCCCGGAGGAATTGAGAGCAGGCGCAAAGTGTGCAGCTTGCACGAGGAGGATCCAGGATCGCAGAATCGGCGACGAGAATCAGCCGAGATGGCAAGATGTCATTACAATGGCGATGGCGGAGAAAGCAGAGAAACCAGGAGGTAAGAGGAGGAAAAGGAGGTGGAGAGGTAAACGGTGAAGAGCAAGAGAAGGGGGAGGATGAGGCGTGTAATAGGTGCCTCTCCTTGCCGTCGACTTGTTCGCCAGATCGATTCGTTGGCGGAAACGTCGGTCTTGAGAATTTCACGGGGATTACCACACTCGAACGATTCTGCAATTCTCTCTCGCCCTCTCGCCGCGCAATAACGTTTTCGAGTCGAGAATTTCACGTTGCCTTCGAGCGCGAAGAAAAGTGGGATGGATGGATGGAAAATGTGATTATACTGATGAATATATGGAAGACAAACGCATTTTCATCTATAATTTTATCATTAACAAATTATCGAAATCCTTTCTAATCGCTCGGTATTTATTCTCGACAAAAAAGAAGTCCATCGATGAAGATCATTAATTAACTGCATTATCCCAAGTAATTATATTTTTATATATACACTTCATATTTTATTAAAGTACCTAAACATTTATATAACTGAAAATAATTTTGTTGGGTCAAAATTATGTAGGATACTCAAACTACTAGAATATCCAAACTTTTTCACATATTTCAGCGTCCCACATTTTGATGATTCAATACAATTATTTTGTAGTATACAGTTTGTATCTATATATAGAAAAAACAGTTTTGCAAAAGTATTTAAAAATTTAGCTTGATACAAATATGAAAACAAATTTGTTTGAACGTCGAAATAATTTTTAGATACTTAAACTAAAATGTTAAAACTCTTTGCAGCGCTGCTTATCACTTATCATAATTTGAGTTTCTTACGCAATTATTTTGATGGACCAACAAAATTACTTTCAGATTTATATTTAACAAAATTCTTGATTAGGTATCTTCTGCAAGATCATTTTTTTCATGCAACTAAATTATACCCAGAGAAAGATTTCTTCGATTTAAAGAAATGTTTCTTTGCTATATTTAAACATTATTTTCTTAAATCAAATAAAAAAATTTATTTAAAGAAATTATGTTCAAATCAAAGAAATGACATTTAAATCAAAGAATTTTTTTTTCTTTGATTATATACCAAAAAAATGTTTCTTTAAATCGAAGAAACCTTTCTCTGGATGAAGATGCTGCGAAATCATTCTTTCCGTAATGCGCAAAACCGTTACACAAACAAAAGGACAATGGAGATATTTACAGTTCTGATAATAGCTTTCTTTTCCTTCCTTACTTCTTTACATATCTTTTCCAACGTCATTTCCTCTGCAAGTTGTACAAACGTGCACTTGCAAGTCAGAAATGTGATCATCTCCGGTGGATTTCTTCAAATGTCATCGTCGGCGCGATCATGCTGATAGTGACTAGTATTCTCCGCCGTCGCATTCGCTCACTCATGCCGAAGAGATTAAATCCTTAAGAACCAGAGGCAGATGGTTTCTACATTACGTATTAACCGTGTTACGTATCGCATCTACAATTTATTCTACAACGTAACGCGCAGCGTCATGAAAACATTCAGATAGCATAACGAGTGTAAGTCGCGTTAACTCGATATCGCCATCATCTTTTCTATGTCAGTACTTAGGCGCTAAAGACGTGATCGTCGATGATCGATTCTCGAGAGGGAGATGATCCGCAGGGAACCGAGAGATGGAGGGATACAAAAAGTACGCGATACGGGCTTCTATTCCGAGTCGCGTGTATCAGTAGACCCATCTAAATCGTCGTGGAACGCGGTCCAGTTAAGCCACGCTGGATTGGCGACGGTGCGGGGTTGCGAGCGCAGGGGAGGAAGGAAGAGAAGGATGAGCAGCGGAAAGAGCCGAGTAGAAGGCGAAGAGGGTGAGGCGAGGTCCTCGGGTTACGCGACGGGGTTCGGCGGGAAGGGTTGCCCCGGAGATTGGTGGAAGCACCTAGCACGAGGAGCTCGCGACAGGAGCAGCGTTGCCATCGGGTTGTCTGGCTGATTTCCCGCTTCGAGTCGAGTGGAGTCGTCCTTTTAGTGATCCCCAGAGGAACCCGGAGAGACGGGAAGGAGAGAGAAACAGAAAGAGAGACAGAAAGGGGGGAAGGGGAGGGAGAACCCGTGCGGGCTTGCCGGAAAAGCGGTGGGGTGCGCACGCGAGGGTGCGCGATGCGGGGGCGGGAGTGCCGATGGCGGTCGGTCGGGGAAACGTTCCGGGTTGACGGGGGTTGGTTGAGAACGAGCGCCGGAGCGTGTAATTGAGTCCCTTGCGCGATCGCTACTTTATCGACCCCCTTATGCCGACCCCTTCCCGCGCACGCTGCCCCCGTACCTCGATCCACCACCCCCGCGACCGATGGAAGCCGGTATTTCACCCCTGTGTGTGAACCCCGTCGCGTCCTCGCCCACTCCGCGTCGTTCTCTCCATCCCGTTGTCCCTCTCTCCGACTCTTCTCCTGTCGTCCTTGCTCGCTCGCGTGTTTGAGGGCGTATAGCGTCTCTCTGTATATGTACTTTAGCGTCGACTGCTCGGAAGACGACAACGACGACGACAGCGACGACGACGACGAGGTCGAGACGGGCGCCGTCGAGTACCGGGGACACGCCAGTCAAGTGTGTGTCAGCGTGCTCGAAATTGATGGAAACGATCTGCCAGCCCTCCGCACATATTTCTAAGAAATATCAGTATCACGACGGACATGCACCAGATCAACTTGAATATTCTTAACATAATGCACCACGATCAAATAAATTCTGCTTCTAAAATAATCATTATACTTGTAGACAATTTATTATGTACAAACATAATAAATGTTTGCAGAATATTTTCGAGATAACTTCTTGAAATTTCCCATTGGGAAAAATTCGCTATTATTTACTAGAACCGTCGGAATTAGGCGAACTCAAAGTGATACGCATTTCAACCATCTTAATCGAAAGAGAGAAACATAAAAAATTTTTGTACTGAAATGCAACGTTGTTTTATTACTTTGCATATCGAGCCACAATCTTTATCGTTTTAGAGATCGCGTTGCCGTTTGAATCTTGTTGTTGTAGAAAATAACGCGATATCACATGGTGATTTTAATATGATTCCAACCACAATTCGCACCAAAGTTGAAACTACTTTCGCAGGCACCACCGAGTATATGCGTGGCAGTCAATTGTGTAAAATTCGTATATACTGCTATTATATAAACGGGCATATATCAATCCGCGTACATATGTCAGTGAGTTCGCAAGAGACTCGAAGTGTGCAGTTATGCACCGTTACCATCAGGTCGCTCGTTTGTCAAATTTTCAGATCTCTTTGACGCTACTCTACTTCCCTTCTCGCAATATCCTACTCGATTTGTCGAGCTTATCTCGATTCTTGATAAATTGCTGATGCGAGTAGTAATATCAATCAAAAATCTCCGAGCCGTGTTGTATGTATATTGAACATTAATGTGACTAACGTAAGTCACGCGATAAGAATATTTTCTAATCACTAATAAATATCATTAAATTATATTTACACATAGATATATATTTTTTCCATAGTTATATTTCTGTCGAAAATTAAGATCAAAGAGGAGATGAATATATTTTTCTTATTATTAATTGCACATGGAAAAAATGGTTTTTTGTTTAAGAGAGAGAGAGAGAGAGAGAGAGAGAGAGAGAGAGAGAGAGAGTATCTAAAAATTTAAGTAAACCAAGTCTAAAATTATTTTTAGATTTATATGTCTAGCTTTTAAATATTTCAGCAAAATCATTCTTTTCGTTCATAGATACTTTTTATCCTTTATATTTATAAATTGAACAAAATAATTATGACATAATTTTATATAAAATTTTCTATGTTTCTCTCTATCTCGTGGCTATACCCGAGTATAGACATCGTATACGATAGATGTTGAAATAATTTACATAATACCGGCACATTACGGAGCAATATGCCAAGACTTATTCACGGAAATGTTCTCCAATTTCAATGTAAATACACAACTTGAGCGATGATGCAAACCGATGGAGAATCAATGATACATCGGGCGCTCTCGCGAATAATTAGCATACTTTTACGTAATGAATGCTTACTCGTGTTCTGAGGCATTTCTCATTTCCTGTCCCGCAATTACAGTGAAACTATGATGGCGCATTTCGGCGCTTTCTCTTGGGAAACGATCGATCCTCTGAACGGTCATTAACTGATTGGAAAACGTACGTGTTCGTTACGTAGCGATCGAGCAACGAAAGGGTTGCGGTAATTTGCAACGAAATTAAATTGATTCAGTACGTAAGGGAGATGATATAGAGGCTTGACACGAAACATCACGGCTCTACTGCTTCTGTTCTTTTCCCGGCGGAATTGAGGAGCCATGATTTATTTTGGGTCGCTGGTAAGCTTAACCCTTTCATTTTCAACTTATTCCATTCTCAAATATTTTTAACATTACAGTTCCATTAATCTTTTTCTTTTAAGAACATAATTTAAGAAACAATTTCATAATCATTTATTAATAAATATTTTTGTTAAACAAGAGCTCGAAACAAAATAACAAAGTACTGTAACCTCATAAATTTGGAAAGTGTATTATCTCACTAAATTTTAAATATAATTTTTTTTAATACTTCTACATTCGAAATGTACTGTGTGCGTATATGTGAGAGAGAGGAGGGGGGGGGGGGGGGGAAGAAGAGAAAGCAAAGTGGCAGTCCAGCCACGAAACGTCACGGCTCATTTCTTTCCCGCGTGACAATGGAGGCTCGGAAAAGAGTATTAAAGGTCGGTCGCGGGATGTTAAAACAGAGAGCGGAAAAAACGCGAATCGATTACACGGAAAGAGTAGGAAAGAGAGATTAAACCCTTCAGTCCCGCGAGATCCTTTAAGACGAGAGCGGCCGATGCGCATAATAGAGAAATGATTTGATTAAAATGTAAAGGAGGCACAGACCTTCTGTTTGCGCATTTCACGGTTCGCCTGTAAAAAGCACGACGCCACCCGTTAGACAGATGGCAGTCGCCGCACTCAATGGCCTGAGAAATTGGATCGCGTTTTAACTCCCTTACGTTTTCAGGTTCGAAGTGCAGATACCGACATTGCCTTGCAGCGAGCGGCAACGTGCAGACGAGGGAAATCCCAATTTCGAAGAAACGACGTTTCCTCCCTTCGTATTCGCCCTCTTGCCGTCTTACACGTTTCTCTAAATCGCAACTCGTCGTCCTTATCGAACGTCGTATATTCCACACTCCCCATAAAGAACGCATTGGAAAACGTCGAGAGAACACACACTTGAATCAATTTGGTATTAAAGTCATTTTATGATTCAAAAGGAATCGAAATCATTTATTGTATTAATTACATGCAAGATACATTATCACTCAAAAATATTTGCTCATTCAAATTTTTTATATTTGTAAATTTCGTTTTAATTTTACACAAAAAGAATGATTCTTTGAAGTATCTGAAAATTCAGTTAGATGCAAATTTAAAAATAATGTTATTGGGTCATCAAAATAATTACATAGGAAACTCAAACATAATAAGCCATCCTGAAAAAAGCTTTCACATTTTAGCAACCAGTTTAAGCCTCCAATATAATTATTTTGATGGTCCAATAAAATTATTTTCATATCATATAATAATATTTTCTTTATATACGTTTAAAATGCAAAATTTTGAACATCATCAAACATTATTCCAAGTAATATATGTATACATATCTAGAAGATTAGAAAAAAGAAGATTGAAATTTTTTCTTTCTTCTTTATTTAATTAAAAAAGAGAGATTGGTAAATATCTTTGAGTGTAAATTACAAGTCAATATTTCATCTGAATGCATAAGATGTCTTAATTATTTTTATCTTAAAATGACGATGTAATAATATGCGACAACATATATATTAATATTCAAATAAAACAGCAGATTATTATAGTGTCGAGAATGATACATGCAGAATGAAGCAAGTTTAATTGTACCATAACGCGCCGTTAAATGTAATCATCTAGAAACCATACGTATACCTATATAGCTGTATAAATAAATTCGAGAACGCAATTTACAAATGAACGTCATCTGGATAATACAGCGCGGATGGTAAAAAGCTGGAAGAACAGTCGTGTGGCAAATTGTAGCGGGCACGCATGCTTTAAGCTAATCACAGACCACGCGACTAGGAGCAATTTTCGTTATGACGAGCAATTAAAGGGTGGAGTGGGTGGTAATTTCCTATAAATTGTGTCCTATGGCGGCGCTCACGTAACAGACGTGAATAGAGTAACAGCGACCATATAACCGTGACCGACGATCGACTGCGTCAGATCGACGCGAAAGATCCTCGTGGGAACGGCGACTAAAGCATCAGCATGACAGTCACGGAGATAGTTATAGTGACGGCGATGCTTGTAACGATAATATTAACGAGCCTGAATGTGGAATAGACAATGATATCGACGATACTAAATGGATTGACATATAAACAAGATCGCTAGCAAGCCTAACTGCGACTATGTTGTCAGTGATAATGAAGTAGTCGTATTGCAATTGATGATAATAGTAATGATAACTAACAATACTAGTGTTAATAGTGATGGTGATAGAACGATGATAGAAATAGAGACATGTATGATACTATATTTCTTTATCCTTGCAATGATTTTTAGAGAAATTGGGTGAAGATTTGGGCTATAATGTAAAATTTTTTTCTTCTAATTCATCAATCAAACGCTTCGAAGCATTTGTAACATTAAGTTAAGATTACTGCACCCTTCGATATACTTTCTGACTATATTCTATTTTTTTTTGTTTTAGTGAATAATTCTAATGATAGACAATCATTTCTGATGATACATAATCTCGATGATATCAGATAGGTTTATTAATTTAAGAGTTCCAAGAGCGATAGTGGTAAATAGTAATGACATCGTCGGTGGTAGTAGCGACAGCGATATCGCGTAGCAGTAGTGCGGTCGTGCAAGCCACACCGTGTCGTTACGCCACGTCGCATTTAGTGGCTGGGATCACGGTAGTGCGCGGATGCTGGGAAGTAGCGGCTCCTCGTATTGTAATCTAATCGAATGGAATGGATCGCCCGTTGCTCTCTCGCGCACCGCCAGCAAGGAAGGGAAGAAAATTCGAGAGAACGAGAGGAGAACGAAGGAGCAAGGACAGAAACGGAAGAGGGAGAACCTCGAGCCGTCCGTGTGGGTGGACGATCCGGGTTCTCGGGAGCAGAAGGTGATACGGAGGCATGGTCCAGCGGTTACCAGCAGCTCCGGTGGTAGGAGGCAGGACCGTAGCCTGGTGGGAGAAAAGGCAAACCCGAAGAGGGGGTATAGAGAACACGGTGGGGATACCGATGAACCATCGGTGAAATGGACGGACGAGGAGGGTGGATGGGGGGGACAAGCCTGGTGGCAGCAATCACCGTGAGTGGGCGACACGCGCTTCTCGTGGGTTATCAGCCTGATGAAGCACTCCGACCTTCCCTCGCCACCCTCTTTCTCTCTTTCTTCCCTTCGCTCCCTTCCTCGTACCCCTAAGCCCTTCTCTCTCTTTCTTTCTTTCGCCCTCTTTTGAAATCTCCTCGTCTCACGCCGTTGCAAGCCGAGGAACGAGAGTTTATCGACGGAACTTTATACCTACACGCGCGCGTCTCTCTACGCTCGCCCGAGCTGACGGGCTCCTGGAAAAATCTAGGGCGAACGCTTCTGGCTTCGCGAACTACTCTCTATATCTCGCGGTACTGACCCGCACTTCCTACATGTTTTTGACACTGCGTCGACACGGATTAGAACATCTATAAATCTACCTTTTTTTTTTTAAAGAAATAACCTGTCACTCAAATGATCATTCAAAAGGTATATCAAGAATTCAAAACTAAACTTTGTATAGACATTAAGAAATATATTCGAAAAGTCTAATAATCATTCTGGGACTAACAACTTTTTTTTTACAAAAATACAAAATTAAATAATCGTTATTATTGGAATAAAGTCTAAAAAAAGTCGTATATCGTATAATCGAAAATATCAGATACTACCTCAAGATGGAGAAATTCTTAGGAGGTTGAAAAAGAATAACAACTGGAAATAAAAGCAACTCAATAAAAAGCTAAAATACTGTAGAAAATTACAAAGCTAATATCGTATCTAATCGTAAAATGCTTTTCTTCGAACTCAAAGTGGTCCTTTGTTTCGCATCGTATGATCGTCGTAGGAAACAGTAATCGATTGGAGGTTCGACTTTGCTGGGCTGGACCGCAACCCCTGTCGCGAGGTGAAACACCGCTATCCACGCTAAACGCCCGCTTCGGAGTTTCGCCATATGACGCTAGCGATCGAGTGAGCTCACTCGCGGAGGGGCTGGTAATGACGACAAGGGTCGCGGCGACGTTGCCCCTGCGACATGTGGCAGTGTCGTATAGCTCGAGCCAAAACAATTTGTATTAAAATGAGCGTTGCTTCGCGGCCACCGGCGATTTCGTTAGAAATTGCGAGCAGGAGCTGCGAGACACGCTCGCGACATACACACAATCGCGTACACGCACGTTTCCCCGAACACATACGGAACGTTCCAATAAAGACTTATGTAAATTTTAGTACAGCTACCGTCCTAACCGAAACTGTGACACGTTCAGTATCAGCTAAATTAAGAATATTCATCTTCAAAAATTTAAATTGCAACGTAGATTGCTACCATAAATTATAAAAGTGAGACGTGTTGCAGTCTGCTACTATGAAATGCTATAAAATAAATAATCAACTTCCGTTCAAGTCTTTCTTTTATATACGTATCTACTTTTTAGTATTTTATATCATTTTATTCAAATAATTAAATTTCAATAATTTTTCGTCCATTAAGAATTATTACTTTGAAAAAGCGAACTGCCAAACAAAAATCAATTCATTTCAATCTTTCTTTACTAAAAAATGTACTTTAAGCTTCCAGAAATATCTATGTAAATATGTACTCTCTCATAAATAATTAAATTAATATGAAACGGCGCATTTCCAGTGGCTTTGTGCGTAATGGAATCGAGATGCGTCGACTTAACGCGTGCGTGCTCCAATCTGTACATGGCTTTACGCGGAAACCGCGCGAAGTCGTGAAGCTTTCTTCACGCATGCCTGAGTCGATCGATGCAGCCGTCGCGTTCGATTGCTATCACCTTATTCTTAGTATGCTTTTCCTGACAGTTTCAGTAAAAATTCTCATGGACTAAACAGCATCAAGCAACGCGAGAAAATTATATTTATCGCAAGTTTTAAAAAAATTCTGTAATTCAATATTTTGATAACGAGACATATGATGTCTCTTGATTCAAAATTCGATAACATAACTAGATGTAATCATTAATCTAATCAATATTCAGAGCAACCATTCGATAGGAAATTATGAAAGAATAAAAAGAAGTTTAAAAGTCCTCCTAAGAAATTATTTATGTAAAGCCAAAACGTGAAGAATCTTTTTCCAATTAGATTGTAGGAATAATCAATGTATTCAGTAAATATCGAATTGCATGTAACGTGCCTGTTTTAGTTGTAATTTCACACACAATATAATATATTACAGTTATGTTGTTAAGTGGAAAATTACAACAGACAAATCATTATATATAACTTGATACTTACTGAGAGTAATAATAATAATAATTAAACAAAGTGTTAACCAAAATTTTGTAGAAAAATTCTCTGAGAAAATCCTCGAATTTTCCAAGTATTTTTCTCTCTAAAAAAAACATTTATTATTATTAAGTTCTTTCCTTTCAATAAAAGTGTATATTTTTATTTAGAAAGTGAGGCAATTTGATCAATGTCAGTTGATACTACAGATTTCGACAAAGTCTAAAGCCTAGTTCCTCGAGCACAAACTTATTAGAGCGACGTGACAGACACGAGCGATAACGTCTGTGCAATGGCGGGCAAAGTCATCGTCTGATCTCTTTAAAGGCCTGTCGGCTGTTTAAAGAAGACTGTAAAAGATTGATATTATACGGAAGGAGTCGAGCTGCGATTACGACGTGCACACGAGCGTGCGATCGTGCCGCCGAAAACTGTCCCGACGTGGTCGAGTGGCTGACTGGCTGGTTTCTGCTACCAGAAGCTTGGGCTATCACGTTCCAACTGATAACGCCGCAGACAAGTGGCACGTGTCGCCGGCGCTTCCTCCAAAATGGCAGACAATGATGCACTTAGCGGAATCGACGTTCAAGATATAGACTAAACCAGACCCGGTTTCTGATAATTCATTTTTAGAGTGCACGCGCCACCGCTTTTCCATCCAGCCATATGACAGCTTTTGTGTATAAAAATGCAATAATAATTTGACATTATAGATGTCGTTATAATCTTACAAGGAATGTTTAAACCTATTATGCGCAATTTCTTCATTTCACCTTTAGATAACTTTATCCAAGAGATATCTCCCTAAATACAATGGAGATATCTCCTGAATAATCCACAACTTATTTGGAAGTGAAGAAATTGGGCATAATAGTGGAAAAATATATTAATGATTCAAGAGGTTCTTCGAATATTGTTTCGTCTATAATAGGAATGCAAAAGAATTTTTAATGCGCGATTTGAGAAGAAATGACATTCAATGCATTCGCATGTAATAAATTTTTACAATATTTCCTTTTTAATTTATACTGTGTAGTAATAAAAAACAAATCTATGCTAGCAAATATTTTATGCTAGCAATAATCTTACATTATATTCTCGATTATAAGTAATCAGTAAGTATTATATCCATATGTCTTTTTAATACTAAACTTGGACGTTAATTAATCTTATTTAAGGGTGGCTGCTTTTTTTCTGTACAAGCAAATAATATGTGTAATAAACCATTTTGCATCTGTATTCTTCTTATAATTAGTTATTATATAAATAACCAAAACTATATATTTTTTTAGTACTAAACATAGATTTCTATTCACCGAATTTTGTACCGATTACTTTATTCAAATAGATTATTAAGACGATCATGTCACGATTTGATTGCTCAATCGGATATATCACCCATCATGATATATCCGGGTCATGTCTACATCGCAGCGAGATTCTGACTGACAACGAAAGGTAATATCGCTGTCTTTCGCAAAAATCGTGGCTGATTCTGGAATATTTGAGAAGGGCACATTCGTTCCCGGTTTTTATGATGTCCATTCTTTTAGTACTCGAGTGGCCGTAGCCCTTAAAATCCTCCCCGACGACCGAGGATCCTTCTGATACCCGGCGAGGGTCCCCCGTGGGAACATTTTCCACATATTTATACCCTCTTATCTAAACTTTAGATTTTTGGATTGGCCGCGGCGATTTATGATTATCGTGTACCCAGTACGCGCTGCGATTTCCTAATCTTCGCTCTTTTCAAGGGTTCTTTTAAACCTTGCCCTTTTTGCGCCGTATTTCGCTCATATACTTTTGTTAATTTTTCTAATTTCATAAAAGTTTATCAAATATGATTGTAACTCGGTGTTTTTATATCTCTTTCAAAATAATGTTATTTCATAAAAATATTTTATCATTGAAACTACAATTAGAAGATTCATAAATATTATTGAAACTTTATAAATCTAAGTCAAAAAACCATTAACTTTTCAATGGAAAAAATTTGTAAAAAAATCTTGCAATTTTATAATTTCAATTTATTGCAATTACATAAATAAAATGATCGATAAATCGTTTACTATAATGGTTAAAGGAAATAGAACACCATGTGTGTAAATAAAATATTATTTTATGTTAATCTTATTGTAAATACAATTTAAGAAAGTTTCAGTAATGATTCTAATAACACTGTATAATTTAATCATATATATGATAAAGTCATAAATAAATATCATACAATTTTATATTATATAAGTATAATTATATAAAAAGTTATCATCGTATATAACTACAACTTTTTTTAAGCTGTTTATAAGAGTTAAATTCGCGACTGCAGAATCGGAATTTGCTTGGAACGCAGGTCCTTCTATCGTTAGACGTTTGCGCGTACACGAAGCTATCTTATAGATATCTTAGGCAGATCGCGAAGGCTACATCATCTATCGAAACTGCAATCCTGAATTACCCTGAAGGGGAGGGGGGGGGAGATTACGAACGACGGAGCGTTCAGACTTCGACATAGGGCTCGAGAGACAACGTGGGTGGCAACAATAGCTCTCTCTCAGGCGACCAGATTCTGGTGGCGCGACACGCATTGTACGACCGCGGTTTGAAGGTGATTGATCACCGTTGCCGATCGCACGCACACGCGTGTGTCCCGGTCGAATGCTTCCACGCACACGGGCGTGCGTAAGAGCGAGCGCGGCTGACAACGAATCGTTCGTCGTCGTCGTCCAGATCTGGATTTTCGATGGGAGAAAACCGCGGGGGGTCCACACCACTTGAAGGCCCCGATCCTGACTGATCGAGAAATAAAAGCGCAGCGACCAACTGGGCCCTCGAATGGCGGACGCGGGATTCACCGGGACTAATGGAGATTAAATTTCGCCACAATTTGTTCAGTTCAATTTAGAACAGTTTTCGATTCTTATCTAGGTAACTTTCTCACTCTTTCTTAAAAAATAAAACAATTCTACCGCAATTATTTTGAAAAAATATTTGAGACATAAAAGTGAATTTTAGAAAAATATATGAGATATAAGAATGACTGAAATTTCGAGATTATACAAATAAGATAAATATTTTAAACAGTTTTAATTTTTTTGTAAAAGTATTATAAATATAAATTTGCTTAGATAAAAATTGATCTTCATAATGACAATACTCGTGAATTTAAATGAATTTTTAACTTTTTATACTTCATTTCATTTAGTAGATATGTATGGCGAAAACTTGTTTAGACTTTAACTTTTGCTTTCTTTATGATTCAAATTTAATTTCCATATTGAATTTTTTATTCAAATATATTTACTGTTATATTAGTTTTGTTAGACAATATATGATCTAATAAATTTAAATCATACAATTTACAAACATTTTTGAAAACTTCAGAGACTATTTTTCTTCATGATTTTATCTATACAAAATACATATGATATAACTTTCAAGATGTTTCAATCCGAGGGAAAAATATATTTAGAACGTGTGTTGGAAGAAAAGTCGTTTGACGAAAAGCAGGATGCTTTAAGAGGCGGCTTTCGTAGTCCTGTATCGTTCGTGCATCACGCGGCATGCGGTTCACCAATGTAATATCACGTGTCCATTCTGAAGCCGGGTGTCTGTCATGTCGCACGATTTGTCTCAAAACGAGCAAACGTTGCAAATAGCGGACACAATGTCCGCTTCCAAAAAATGCATACATGCGAAAATTATTGTGTATCACTACAAAAATATTTTATTATAATGTGTACTGTTTCAATCACAGTAATTATTCCCATTTATATTCGTCGTTATTCTATACTTAATTTTACTATTATTATTTATTATATTCATTACTTCTTTCTAGTAATTTAGAAAAAATTTTGTATCTCTCTAAAATTGTCTACCTCTCTATTGTATTTAATGTATTATTAATAAAAAAATAAATACCTTATAAATTTAGTTTATCTATTGTGCAAATAGATACACAAAATAGAAAGAACAATTTTTTTGCTGAAATATCTAAAAATTTATAGATAGATTCAGATCTAAAAATAATTTTGTTGGACCATAAAATAATTGCATAAGAATTTCAAGTATGGTGAGCAATGCTGCAAAAAATTTTGACATTTTAGCAAGCAGTTTAAGCGTTCTACAATACATAACTATTTTGATAGCCCAACAAAATTATTTTCGGATCTGTATCTAAATCTGTAGCTAAATTTTTAGATACTTCAGTAAAGTTGTTTTTTTCATTGTGCAGCAGGCACAATGTATCTTCTAAAAAATGTATTTATTAGGTGTTGGAATTAATTCGTAGCGTTTTTTAATGAAAGAATGTTATTTATTTCACATGAGCATTAAAAAATACATTAATGAAAGTACTTCCCATCACTTGTAAAACGCTACGAATTAATTCCAACACCTAATACTATTCGACATTCTGTTCTTAAGAAATAAATGTGCAAAATTTATTTAATCAATAGATATTGTCATATCTTGCAAATATAATCAACTTAAAATATTGAGAAGAAAACGTTCATTTAACTAAATTAATTAAGTTCGCTTTTACTTTTTTTATTGGAAAATGTATTTAAGTTAAATATGATATGTTTGACTTAAATATATGCATTCTGCATTGAAAAAAATTATGACAAATTAAATTAATTTAATCAAATGAACAATTTTTTCTCACTATATACATATATAATTCGTGTCATATTTCGAAACAGAAATTTGTTTTGCAATCTACATTCAATTTCTTAGTATATTTCAAACGATAGTTTAAAGCCAAGATCGCTCGGATGTTAATTACATTTATTGCGTAGGGAGAATTATGAAAAGCGTATGAATAATTCTTGTTTGTGTGCGGAGCGTGAAATTTACGAGCAGTCCCAGTCGTTCGTTAATGGCGAGACTGTAAGCGTAAAAGTAAGGCAATTCGGTTCGTTATCGGTCGTGCAGCAGGCAAAGAGATCCAAGGAGATCTTTTCTCTGTGCGGTAACGTATGTTTTCGCGGGCGCAGGACCCTGTTCACACAACAAATTTGCACGCAATTCTTCGCTCGCGTGCGTAAGAATAATTACGGTCGGATGTGTATCATTCGCACACACGCACGTATTTTTGCATGCTCTCATTTACAAGTCCTTTCCCGAGTGGCTCTCGAGAAGACTATATCGCGCGAGAATCACACTCTTTTGACGAAGTAAGTTCTGCCTTACTTTGTATAAGTTATATGTCGTGTATTCTCCACAGATTATGATGGAAAAAAAACGGTCTCTAAAGTTCTTTGAAATATATTGCAAATAAATATTCAATCAGATATTAGATTCTTAGCTTAAGGATGTATTACACATTTTTACAAATGTGTTAGTGTTTGTATAAATAAATAACATATGTATGAAAGTTGTTTATTTATAACATTTTATTTTTATTTTAAACAATACATTTTCATTAATTTTATTTGTAATTATTTTTTATTGTTATAATAATAAAATTTAAATAATGACAAAAATCTCAATTTTTGTTAAGTATTCAAAATGATTTATGCAAGATTTTTATTGCGAAAAAATATTTATTTATTTATTTATAAAACAACTAATCCTTATATTGCAATAAAACTAATAAATGAAAAATATCTAAATGACAATATCATTTCACGTTTAAAAATAACTTAAAAAGCATTAAAAAAAATTTTTTTGTTTATTTTTAGTTTGCAAAGATTTTTCTATTTGCCATCCCCAGAAAATTAAAAAGGTAACATTTTTTAAACAATTTCTTCTAATCGAACATGTATCATAATTTTATCGATATATTATTTCCTTTGGTTGTATCTGTGTGCAGTAAATAGTGAAAACTTTTAGCTGGTCTTTTTTTGAAACATAATAACGCGCCTGAGGAGTGGCGAAGCGCGTATTAAATTAATTATTATTACTACCAAGAAACGATGCTATCACGCTGTGTGAAACGTTCTATTTACCGGCTTGTGGAAAAAGTGAGATTTTTCTCGCGTACGAATCGATAAAGTCATAAAATCACTCGCAAGAAATTTATGGGCAACTTTATCACGATAATTGCATCTTGCTCTCGAATACACCCTCGTCGACTTACCTCGGATTTCGTATTAATTAGGTAGCGCGATAGAGCGGAATTACAGAGGGACCAGTGAATTCATTAAACCTTTATTAATCGTTATAGAACCGGTACTCCTGCTCGCGAGCGGCCGTCGCCACTCCGAAAGGAAAAAGAGGGAAAACAGAAAATAAGAGAAGCGAGAGAGAACAATATAAATATCGACAACTTCATCTACAAAGATTATCGAAACATTAATTTAATCATACATCATAAAAATCATTCGATTGTATTTTTATAAGAGGCTCTTATCAACTTCATATATATTTAAAAAAATTCTGTTTTCTAACATCTCAACGTTACAAATAATTTTTTATGCTATTCTATTCCACGTATCAAAATCCCCCGAAAATCATTCGATTTTATTTTTATAAAAGATTCTTGTTAACTTTATAAGTATTTTATAAACAACTTCTCTTTTCTAAAATGTCCCAATGTTGCAAATGATTTTTTGATGTTTTTCTATTCCATCTATTGAAATAATGCTGAAAATTAGATGCTGGAAAAAATGCCATTCTCGTACTTGCGTTGATTGCAGTGATTTGAAAAGCCTCAGAGTAATGCTAGTAATTCGCAATCCACAATCTAGCTATTCTGTTTTCATCTCTACGAAATCGATCATTACCGCCAATGTTGCAGCGTATGGGCGGTAATGATCGATCTTGCATGAAAATTACGTCGAGATAACTTGGTTGCAAAATACGAATATTTAGCGGCAATCACGCAAGTTTCGCGTGGAAACTAAAGCTCTCGCTGAAAGTTTCCCTCAGCTCCGTTGCTCTATTTTCGCATGATTTACGAGCGGCGAACCGAAACTTTCGAACGCGAGAACGGCGGATGCGAAGCGTCTTCGAAGAAAAACGAAAGAAAAACAGGGTGGAAGAGAGATAAATCACGATTTGCTGGCGGCGGAAAATGCAATTGCGCGAATTGCTCGAACATCACCCCTTCCTGCTTTCGTATCCGTTATAGAAATCTCACAAGTTCTTTACACGTTAGATAAAAATTTGTACAAAAAGATTATTATATAGGTAAGTGAAAAAAATCTGAAAGACTATACCATTCATTCGAAATTATTTCTATTTTAAATAAATGATTGCTATATAAAAATCACGGTTCATCAGATCATCATAAAGATGGTAAAGAAATCATGGATTTGTAAAAACAAAGATAATAGTTATTTTATTAATTTTATAAATAATAATATTGTCAAACATGAAAATATCTATCAGTAAAATTTCTTTGAATTCAACTTGTATTGCCACAGCAAATTGTTATAATTTAATTACGATAATAATGAAATAAATCATTATTGCGAAAGATATTAATATATAAATACAAATCCATGAAATAAAAATTAGTAACAGTTTAAATATATTTGTTTAAATATACATATTTATGTCGAAAATAAGACAAAGAGATATTTGAATTATCAAATAAAGAAATTCTTCATATATAACCTACTTCGTATATAACGAAATATTTAATAACTTCCTATGCATGATGCATAATCCATTCTAAATTAAAACATTAAAAATTCTCATTAAAAATTAATAAATACAAAATTTAATTCTCTCATAAAAAATTAATAGACATGGGACGTCTGCTCTAAATAAATTTTACATATTGCGAACGGAATTGTGTGGACTACATAGGGTACATAGCCGACGTGTCTCGTTTCTCAACCAGGGTACCAGCAGGATGTGCGGCCCTGAGGAAGGGAGCACTACGATTTCGTCGGGATGGCACGTATGCGGGACGTCGCGACGGGCGACTAGAAATCTACGCGCAAGTTCCGATGGTATCTCTCGCGTTCCGGGCCGAGAGTCGAGAGGCACCCCCTCGGCGACTACGGCACAGATCTCGCGCCATTACTCAGCCCAGCGAGCGGTGGTACGACCAGCACCGGCATAAAGCAGCATAAACAGCGGGTCCTCGCGCGGGACGACCGCGGCCGCCCATCGAGAGCTGGACATCGCGTAAAAATGAGTTGTGTCAACGTGCCCAAGGGGCCCTCCCGACACGACCGCTCCACCAGGTGGCCCTGGCGGCTCGTTTTATTAGGTCGTTACGAGAATTCGTCTGTTTTCGTGTAATAACCCATAGGTCCTAGTAGAAAGGGAGGGAGACACGCGAAGAAAATTGGATACCTGGATCGATTTTGGGGGATTTTAAATCGAAGAAAGGAAAATATACTATAATATCCTAAAATTCAAACATAATAAAAATCTCAATAAACACCAACTAACAGTAACACAATATCAATGTTATAATAATAATTTCACACTTAATAATATAAATGTAATATGACACATGTATTGTTGAGTGAAATTATAACATTGGTGTTATTTAAGCTTAATGTTTAACGTAATTTAAGTACAGGAAATAGGAACAGGAAATAACAAATTTCAATACAAAACTGCAATGTATATATCAAAATATATGATTTCTGATAAGTTGAAATCAGTTATTCTCTGATGTTCCTTTTGCCTGTGCTTTTCAATTGTGCATTAGGCTTTATTGTTAGTTGATGTCAGCCTTTTATTCTTCTCGCTCTGAAAAGAACAAAAGGGTAACATTCTATTGACTTATACGTTAGAAGTAAAGCCTTGCTCTTTCTCTTATCTCACATGAGTTTTTGCTTCTAATTTCCCAAGACCACATCAATAGAATTTATTAATAATTTACTGTTACGATTTATGTAATAGATTCTTTGGGGATCTGTAAAGCTAGCACGATTCTATTAATATAAAAAAATAATGATAGTTTCAGTAGCACTTTTCATAGCTCTACACATAGCTTCTACTTACAAATAAATAAAAGTTTCAAATTTTTTATATGAAAAAACCAAATATGCAAATATAGTGTGCTAACTTCGCAAATCTAGCACGACAATTTTCCTCTAAAGTGATAAATATCAGTACTTTTAGTTCCCCATAGTACTATTAAGGCCTAGTTCCACAATTCATAATCGAGTTAATTCTTAATCGAGGTTCAACTTATTCATCATCTCTTTCCAATTAGAATTCTGTATAAGATTAATACAAAATATTTTCGGTTTATATCCTCGAAAAGAAACAATTTTGCTAACGTATTTAAAAATTTATCTACTGAGGATCTGAAAATAATTTTGTTAAATCATCAAAATCATTATGAAAAAAATCTCAAGCATGGTGAACAATGCAATGCTATAAAAAATTTCTAGTAATCAGTTTGAACAGTCTACATAATTATTTTCATGGTACTATATAATTATTTTAATGACTCAATTATTTTCAGATCTGTATCTAGCTAAATTATTAGATACTTTAGCAAAATCATTCTTTCCGTGTACAAATGATAATACTCCTATAGACACTCAGTCTAAACACCAACCAAAAGCAATATAACATCAGTGTTATAATTTCATACTCAACAATATAAACTTAACACATCTATTAGTTTCCAATAGTACTACTAAGGCCTAGTTATTATTCACATTGCTGAATGTGAAATTGTATCATTAACGTATGTTACTTTTAATTGATATTTATTGAAAGGTGTGTATCCAATTGGATACATGTAGTCAAAGTGTTAAAAATCAAAATTCAAAAAGATGCAAATTTTTTAAGTCCAATATACTGCAAAATCGTATTCGAGGAATGTCCGAAGCTAATTATCGCGGAGATTTTTGTCGGCGCCAGGCGTTCGCTCATTCCGATAGATCAATTACTAGGATTACATCGTGCCTGCATCTGCAGCTGCATTACGTCGTTCGGACAGCGCACGTCCGGCGCATTCCTGTACCTATATACCTATACACCTCGCGTAGACGCGGCTATCGATTCGAGATGATTAGCGATAATGTCAAGGGAGTCCGGAGGCACGTCCGCGATGGCTCCGTGACCAAGGCGCGCCTTCTGTGTCGGCTGCGGTCGCCAACGTACAGCCGCCGATCTACGTAACTATGATTCCACCTAATTGAAGTAACCACAGGGCGCAACGCGCCACGTTACGCCGGCGAATCTCAATCGACCACGGGAAGAAACGGGACGGAGGAAAGAGCAGCGGGTGCTTTTTCGCGCGAGCAAAGAGGAACACGAGAGACTACTTCGAAAGAAGAAGCAGTGGCGGTCGTGGCGGATCCCTCGACAGGCGACGTTCGTTCGTAATATATCGGGTTTCGCGCGTGAGAACATTTTGCATCATGAAACGTACTTTATCATAAAAAATAAAATTGTGAATGGCTTTAGATTCTAATAAGATCATTCTTCTTATTTCCATTGAGTATTTTATACATAGAAAAAGTAATGTTATATATTAACAATATTAGATTTTCAATTGGAAATAATCTTGTTAATTTAATAATGATTAATTATATATTAATTATATATTAATGATAATGACATTAATAATATTATTTATTTTATTAAATAATAAAATAATATTTATTTTATTAAAATTCAAAGAGTTTGACATATTTGTTTCATCAAAGTGTTTGAATTAACAAAATTGTTAATTTAATTAAAACTATTTAAAATTGTTTTCAATTAAAATAATATTGTTGATATAACATTTTCTTCATGTACACAGAAAAGACGATTTGCTAAAAAAAAACTTCTAAAAATTTAATTAAATACAGATCTGAAAATAATTTTATTGAATCATCAAAATAATTAAGTACAACGCTCAAACTGATTGCCAGAATGACAAAACTTTTTACAACATGCTTGAAATTCTACGTAACGATTTTGAGTCCATCAAAATTATTTTCAGATCTGTATTTAGCTAAATTTTTAAATAATTCAGCAAAATCGTTTTTTCCATGTATTGAATAAACTACACTATATAAACAAGAATATATACTAATACAATAAAAACGTATACTCAACTCTCAAACGTAATAAATCAAATTCAAATCAATAATAAATCAGATAAAATCAAAACTATCATCTATCACTGAATAATTAAAACTTCAAACGGCTTTCATCGCGCATTAATTTCTCGTCTTAAGGCACCGTGTTCACCGGATCCGCCACTGAATGGAGAAGAAACGAGGAGGTGGAGGAGGGACGGGGAGGAGGACGTGAAGGGCACGGAGAAGAACGGCCGTGTGGATGACGGTGGGCGATCCACGTCGGCGATATCCCATCAGACCGTCAAATGACCGCCTCCCGTGTTTCTGCGTCTCTACGGCCCCTGCATTTCCGCTCGCACGTGCCGGATCGACAAGGGGATTCTCGGCTCCGGTTCTTGGCCCGGGAGTACCTCCGAGTACTCCCTGTATCTCGCGGTTGTCATTACCGATCAAGACGAAGAAACGTGCGCGCAAGAAAGAAGATCGATCGATCTAATACGTTCAAGCGACAATTACAAATATAAATTCGAGTTTCACGATTCGAACACTTAAGATAAAAAAAAAAATTAAAACTTTCTCGAGAGGACAACAACATTCTTGATGTGGATACTTAAAAATGTAGAAATTGAAAAATATAGAATATCAATTCAATCTCGCGACATGAGAAAAATTTTCTCAGCATCAATATTTATTATATTGAGATTTTCGATATATACGTATTTCAACTTCGCATAAATTAACTAAGTGAATATACAGAATTTCTGGAAATAATTGTCAAATATTTTATGAGCAGGTAGAGAGGACTAAACTGAGTCGAAAAGTCCTTTACTATTTTGCAATTTTCGCAATAGTTAACAAGATATTAATTACTAAAAATTGCCAAATATTCGTATTGAATAATTTTTTACTCAAATACTCTCAACTTTACAGAAAAACTGCAAGAAACAAAAATTATTTATTTTCTTCTCATAAAGTTCTGAGAATTTTTTCAGAATTTTTTCAGAATTTTTTAATACCGTATTTTCTCAAGTTGGTAAAAAAAGAAAATGCAGTACTAAAAAGTTGATAAAAAATTCTGAAAAATTTTTTAGAACTTTATGAGAAGAAAATAAATGATTTTTGTCTCTTGCAGCTTTTCTATAAAGTTGATAGTATTTGAGTAAAAAATTATTCAAGATCAATATTTGGCAAATTTTAGTAATTAATATCTTGTTAAACTATTGCGAAAATTACAAAATAGTAGAGAACTTTTCGATTCAGTTTAGTCCTCTCTACCTGCCCATGAAATATTTGGCGATTATTTCCAGACACCCTGTATAAACAGAGTATTATTTTAATCTTATAAAAAATTCCTAAAAATTCCAACTTTTCTAGGTATTTTCATTCAAAATTCCAAGTAAACAATATTTTTAAAAAAGAGAGAGAATATAAAAATAAAATTTCCAAAATTCCCTCAAATACTGATTAAAAAAATGTATTTCCGCATTTTATACATAATGTGTATAATGCATTATTTTATTCTTATTGTTCATCGATTAATTGAAATGCTTGATATATAATATTTCAAAGATAGAAAAGAAATTCCTTGAAAATTCTAAGTTTTCAGGTTTCTCTAGGTAGTATAAATTACCCTGTACTATATGTTCAGATTTTCATCAGAGTCATATAATTATATATAATTTATTTATATATTCCTGCTAAATTTTCTATACTAAAATTTTCTGTACTAAAATTTTCTTTCTCGCTTTCGTCAAATACCAAATATTATATATTATACGCATTTCATTTAAAGTTCTAAAAGTGTATACTAATTCAACTATCAGATCTAGAAAGGTCTATAAATCTGTTCAGAATTTTAATAATTGAATAATTTTTTCTATATAAAAAACCAAAACACAATAAAATCTAGAAAATAATTAAAATCTAGAAAAAATCTAGAAAATAATTAAATAATTTCGATCAGAATTCATTCCGAATAATTCCATAATACATGCCCAGGTATCCCAAGCAGAATAACAAGTTATTATGATATCAAAATGATATTAAAATGATGTCAAAATGATTCTAAAACGATCATTAAAAATCATTTTTCGATCATTTTCGATTCATTTTAATGTCAATTTGACGTTATCGTGACTTGTTTTGCTTGGGATCATTTTATTCTTGCTGTTTACTGAATGTTAAATAAAAAAAACTGATACCTGGGGATAAGAGTTTAAACTCCTGCTCGAGTATCAACAAAATTTCATGAAAATCCCTGATTTTCAAAGGAAAAATCGTAAAAATTCTATTTATTTTATTATTAAATTTTACCGCAAAAATTCTATATTTTCTAGATTTTTCCAAATAGTAAGAATCTTGATAAATTCAATTTACTCACCAGTCGACTTCCTCTCTTCCTCGGTCGTCGTGTTCTCGTCCGCTGCTCCATCGCTCCGGAAGCTCGTTTGCAGAGATGCAGACTCCTCGAGGCGGCACCACCAACCGCGATTGCACAAACACGCACAGAATAATCGCCCGTCATTTTATACGGCACTCCCGACGTTTTATCATGCGCACGATCAACAGCGGATTGTTCACGCGATTGGCACAATAAACGCGATATCGCGATCTCTGTATCAGCTTCTTCTTTTTTATGGCACTTATTGTCAGTCTCTCAACTGGGATCGACCAGTAACGGTCGAATATAGTCAAAAAGTACTTGAGCCAAACACAAAAATCGGTTAATTTCGGATACAATTATCCGTGTACATATGCATATCACCTTATCAAATTGCGTTCCAAAGTTTCAAAATTCACACTTCAAACGAACAAATAATCCACGAAACGTCGCGATCGTCAATTACTGTCGGTGCAGCGTTCGCGAGAATCCGCGTGAAGTTGCTGCGACGCGGACGCGTCCCGAAAAATTCCAATGACGCGTTGCCAACTTCGCGCAACGCGTGACGTCACCATGATAACGGTCGCTATTTCAAATACTTCGATTTGTCCAAGAGTTGCCTTTATACTTGAAATATGCTTACGCGATACACCTTATTAGCCGATTAAATGATGCGAAACGAAATGTGCTGTAATAAATATGTAAAATGTTCAAATGCTGAATAAGATTCACATTGGCCAAGCGGCAATAATATTTCGATTGCTAAAAACCGATTAAAGATTAATTGCAATTGTACACACTTAACGCATTATCTGATATTCTACAAAGTTTACCCATCACATAATTCGCCACTCTTGACGCTCGTTTATACGCGGGACTTGCTCTCGATGGGAAAAATGTGCCGAAAACGTAATCAGAATCGCACACTGTTCTTGCGAGGACAATGGCCGCGACGTGACTACGCGAATCAAATGAAACATAGAAACGCGACAAGTCTGAAAAATTAAAGGGTGCTTTCCAATTAGAAATAGACACAGATAATATACACCGTAAAGCCAGTATTTATAATTAATTCTTATATTTGAGATTATTTTAAGTACAATATTAATATGTCATGAACCAATTAGAAGATGATTCATAGTTCTTATATATTTAAGACTGTCTTACCCAAGAAGAACAAGAAAATCAAAATAATATTCGTCAATTTGACGAATTTATGTCATTTTTTGATCATGATAAAAATCTCAATCTCAGATGATCTAAGAATAATTTTATATATAAAGTTATTCTTAGATTATCTGAGATCGAGTTTTTTCATGATCAAAATATAACATAAATTCGGTCAATATGAGATCAAATTGACATTATTTTGATTTTCTTGTTCTCCTTGAGTTAAGTACAGTCTTAAGACGTCATGAACAAATCAGAGAGTCGTAATAGTATTTTAAGACAATCTTAATTATTTAATACAATCTTAAAATAACCACGGCTCTGAATACCGCATTAGAAAATCTTCTTCTTAAGAAAATGCTTAAGACAATCTTAAAAGAATTATTATGAATACGTGCTTAATACGAGAGTCTATCCAAATAATTTGCATAGCCATCATAAACGCATGCATAAAGAAAATTAGCCAATCGCATTTGACGTGCGTCTTTATAATAGAAATTACTGAAATAATTTTTTTATGTATAGATTTTATGTATAGATTTATATGGCTATGCAAGTTTGTCTGGATAAACTCTAATACTGTAATGAAAATTTCATTTTTCGACATGTTTTTTTGCTGAATTGTATGCTTTTATTTCAGCAAATTACTTAAAATTCTGCATTTTTTAAATTTCCTTGATTCGACTTCCTTAATGATATTCCGTCTCGAGGAAAAAAATATGTGTTTATATGAAAAATTATGCACGATCAGGCGCGAATTTTGAAAATGGCTACGACATAACTACGTGAGTCAAACAGAATATACCCGCCTGCCGAATTGGAAATAATAATTATAGATATAATCTACATTGTCGCGAATCATCGATAAATATGATTAATAAGATGCGCCAAATATACGTAATATACGTCACGTATTTTAACATGCATAATTGCGCCAGTATATTAATGCGTATACAACTTCTCTAGAGTATTTCCTCAAATGTGACTAAAAAATCTCGTACAAATTTTATTATAGAAAATCGAATATTCGAATTTGATATAGCGAATAACTAATGTCTTTCGTCGAATATCTAATACCATATTTTCTGGAATATGCAATATTTTCTGAATAAATTATAACGTTTCTTAACATTTTTCATAAAAGAATATTGGCAGCATAAAATTCTAAATATACGGGATATGTATTCATATTTATTGAAAGTGTAATATTCTCATCATATTCACAAATTTACCTTAATCTTATTTAACACAATTATTAATCCCACTTTATTGTGAAATGTAGCAGAATTTTATTAACTTATTAATTAACGAGTCTTATAAATATTATCTATAATTTTCAATATCGATCTAAACACAATCTCTAGAATAGTTCTTACTTCTTGGGATAGTGTCAGTAACTGCTTTTAATAAAGGAGATAAAGATAATACAAAATGCATTAATCCGAAAGAATCAGACCTTACCTTAATGAGTAAAAAACGGACGTCATATACATGGTATAAATATATTTATGCGAATATTTCGTTACATGATCGTGTCTATATATTACGACACATTATAGTGCTAATAAATGCTGTTATTTTTAACTGAATCCATAGTGTAAAAGTTGATTAATCCTTTTTGATAAAATGCTTTCTCTCCCAACAACCTCTGCAATCGATGTTTACATATCGAATGCACATCATGCAACGCGCATCATGTTAATAGTACTAATGATATGCGACAATTCAGACAATTACAAAAAATCAGCCGGTCGCATGCTGCCAGATGTGAATCGCTTATAAATTCGTTGCATGCAACATTGTATGATAACTGAAAAAAATCGTGTATACAATCTTAGGGGGAATCTTAAATATTGTTTACGTTGTCCAAAATTGATACAGCGTGCCATTGCTTTACTCCCCAGTTATCTTATTCTCCCTCATCTGCAGGCAATCCTTTTCTTCCTTCGTATGATCATTTAAGTAATTTTAAAGCTTTCCATCATGTACTAAACGCATCCAGTACAGTTACTGAAAGGGAGGCTAACATTGGTTTAGAAGCTCTTTAATTCTGATTTATTAAATGGTTGTAAAGTTGCTGAAAATACTTTGCCATATAGGAAAACAGCATTCAAAGATATACAAAAAAATTGATCGGTTTTCTCGAAAGCTTTCTCTCTTCAAGACAGCTGCCGTATATAATTTAAAAGATGTGATCGAAGATTTATTATTAATATTATTATTAATTTATTATTGATATTAGAGAATTTTTGCGATAACACTTTAAAAAAGATAAATGATAAAATTATTCATTATAATAACTTCCATTTTGAAATTATACTAATATCCAAATAAGTTTGCAGTGTCGCGATAAGAGTCTCCAATATCAATAAAGATACTTTATAATAAGATAGGTTGTTAGAATTAGTAGTAGTTTTTTTGTGTCACATGTAATTGATAATATATCTAGTGATACTGCTATGATACTTATCATTTTACACATTCACCATAGAGCTTCTAATACTGACGTCGCCAAGAACGGAAATTTCATTCTAATACGTACCGAAACAATCATCGCTTTAGCGAAAGATATTTGAACACTCCTATTACTCAAATGAGTACTCTATCAGATATCGATGCGACTCAGATACCTCATCTCGGTAAATGTTTCGACTTAAAAAAATATTGTTGAACAATAGCACCAATCTTTATTTGTTTCTCCATAACTCCGTTCCTATTAAGTGTAAAGTCAACGAGTTTAGAACGAGATTTCGAGATTTATTTGAAAATCCTCGGCGCCTTCCAAATCGCCTCTTTCTCGAAAGTCGTATTGGAAAAATGAAAGCTTTGTGCAATAACTTTTCTCAAAAAAACAGTCATTATTATTTGATAGAAAAGTTTTATCCGGCTTTATAAACTCAGAATCATTATCGCCTCAATGTCTCGTGGAATGTATTTGCAGTCGACTGCACTATTTGCTTATCCTTTTCGAATACGATTACGAACTCGTATAGAGGCAAATTTAGTTCTATTTAATAGAGTATACTACACACAAGATCGTCGCCTGGTACTACAGTGTCGGTTTGAAATCGGACATGAATTCCATCGATGGTAACATTTTGTCACCTTACAGAAGTATACACTTCCTCTTCTTCACTGGCTCGGGCGGTTCCAATGCAGCTAAAATAGCTTCATCGAATACATTCTTCAATCCTTTCTAATATAGCAAAGAAATCACAATTTCATATTACGATATTATTGTTTTAAAATAATATAATAAAAAAGTATAATTCTCTTTTATTTTACTCACAATCAGTATAGCTATACTAATAGGTTTATCAATAGATTTAATTCAAATAATAATTTAACATCTTCTGTATTATAAAAAATTTTGTAAATATGTCAATCAATATTTTACAAATAGCGTATAATTAAAACAAAAATGACTATAATTAAGATAAAAATGATTTTCATTTACCTGCGTCAGAGCACTGCACTCTACATATTTTACAGCCTTGAGTTCCTTAGCAAGTTTTTCCCCCTGTTCACCAGATATTGGCTTCTGTTTGTTCTTTGCAAGTTTCTCTGTTGTTGCAACATCATCTCTTAAATCAATTTGAGTTCCGACAAGTAAAAATGGAGTTCTCTGACAATGATGCGTTATTTCTGGTACCCACTGCAAGACAATATGTTATTACAACAGAATATCAATTGATACGCTCATATACAGGAACGTAACAGATACATTACCTTTTCTTTTACATTTTCAAATGATGACGGTGACACAACTGAGAAGCACACAAGAAACACGTCAGTCTGAGGATAACTTAAAGGACGCAATCTATCATAATCTTCCTGACCTAAAAAACACAAAAAGTAAAATTAAGTTAGGAAATATTATATAGACTGAACTGCCTCTTTAAAAAATAATTCAAGGAAAATCTTTTACCTGCTGTATCAAATAATCCTAATGTATATGGGTCACCTCCTATCATTACAGTTACTGCATAGTTGTCAAAAACAGTAGGCACATATTCAGAAGGAAACTTGTTTGTGGTATACGAAATCAAGAGACATGTTTTACCAACTGCTCCATCGCCTACCACAACACACTTTATCGTCTGCATTTTTGGTGTTTCTTATGTGACCTAAAACACGATAGCCACAATATATAAAACCAGTGGCACACGATATATTTTTTCTTGCTGGATTGCTTATTCTAAATAAAGTATTCTAAGTAAATTGCTAAAATTGCATCACAGGGCCAAATTTCCATCTGAGCGTCACTCAGGTATCATGTCATCCTTAACTCTTGTTCTCCAGTAAAAGACACAGACAACATTGTGAAGTATAACATAGTGAATCATCCTTTATTTGATAATGTTAAACAAAAATGAATTGATTACTTTGTTAGACTGTGTTTCTTGCTGGAAAGTTGTTGAAACTATTTGTTGTGAAAACCATTTGTTTAAAGTTCGGGGCACAGATCATTGTGCATAACGTATAATACATAAAACAGACCCGTTCAATTTGACTCCGGAACCAAAACGCAGCGACACACAAAAATCAATATAGACAAGATTTCAGGGACTGTACAGTGTCGCTGAAACGCATATAAATATTTTACAGTACCTGAAATCCTATCCACAGTTTTTTTCTTTTTTCTTTTTTCTTTTTTCTTTTGATGGCTTCGTATTTTAGCTCAGGAACTAAAATTGGATAGGTCTAGTATAAAGTTAGAGAATCAAGCAATCAGAGTTCTTCATGGAAAAGACTTTAATTGGTTAATTCTCTTAAACTTTATACATTATATATTATGCAAAGATCTATACTCCAGCTGTAATATTTGGTAAACAATAAGGATAAAATGATATCTAGACGAAAATTGATAAAAATCAAAATATAGCTCTAGACGCATAATTTCTAATAATTTATTAAAATGCAAGCAATCAAGCAAGAAAACATACAGCAGCTTCATTAAAACTCACACCATCCAAAGAATGATCAACAATGACTAAAAAGTTCCAACTCTCTCTCTCATACAAAAATTAAGCATATATCCTAATCAATTAAAATAAAGAAATTCAACTCGATACAAGCATCCAGTTTATACCAGATCGTTCAATTAAGCAACTTCTATTTTCTTCGTAATATCTCGCACATTTTTTTATCAATGATACAAATGCGTAATCTACATACATTAATAAATATATCGCACAATTTCTTATCAACAACATACGCATAATCTATACATAATAATAAAAGTAATACAAGCATAATAAAAACATTCGGCGAAAAATCATTGTGTAATGATATTAACAACCAAATCATGCAATAAATCATCTCAGTATAGAAGCCCTTCGTGGCGCCGACATATTCCGCCCTAAACCTAACCTAACCGTAGATGTGTATCTACAGCGGAGGGTATGTGAAGTCGAGACTTTCGCAACGAGATGCAATGCGAGCTCAAGGATTCGAGGCATTCGAGCCTCATATACATACAAATTCTCAAATACAATGAAGTACGTTACCTGAATATGCGGAACTGTCAGTAAAGGTTAAGACCGCCACAGCTCATAATCCCGAACGGCACGGCAGATGCGGCTTCAGGCGTGTCGGTAACAAATACGATGTATTTCAAGGAGTCTTGCTTGATGGCCTCAAGCTTGCGAAATCGTTGCACAAGTCACGCTTCAACTCCACGCGCCTCTATCCTGCCATGTATGTTATTTTTCTCCTCGTCGACAATCTCAATTTTTTAGAAATCCTTTAGCCTCGATTAAAGCCGGATTTCCATCAATCTCCATGCAACTAGCTACTAGAGCTACGTTCCAAAACGTAACCACAGTTACCAAAACTCTATAGTTTACGTGACGTCAACTGTAGAGTTATAATTACTATAGTTAGATTTTGGAACGCACTCCAGAGAGAGAAACTTGAGAGAGAACATGAGAATCTTTTTCCTGTAACCGTAAAATGCTCCCGCGCACTACTCTCCTCTCGAAGAAAGATATAAACTACACAATATATATTTTTTCTTAACACACATTTTAGGTCATTTGTATTCTGGATTAATTTTCATCACTTTTACGAATATATAAAAATTATTAAATGATGATTTTTACATATATTTTAACATTTTTAAAAAATATTTGTAAAGTTGTATATTATAACAAATTGTATATAAATTCAATTAATTGTTATAACTAAATATAATTAACAAAATGAGAAAAATGCACTTTTTCTTATGAAAACTTTGTAGTAAAACTCTGAAACAAAACGAATTGAGAGAGAGAGAGAGAGAGAGAGAGAAGCTGACAAAGCACAAAACTTGTTCTCTAGATACTAAACTTTTTTTAGAAAAGAATATTTGACCAGATGCTCTTAATATTTCAAAGAAAAGAAATGCGCAGGACACGAATGGCCCAAAGGTACGTATGTATTACGGGTTAAAAAACTTTTCATGGCTTTCTTATTAAATATTTTATGTAAATTTTTGGAATCTGAAATGCGACGATTCGAATTATATATTTATCGCGATTATAGTTTAAAAAAAAGTGTAAAGAAGAGCAGCACGTAGCATAGCAACCTGTCCGCACGAGCCTCAAGAACGGAATGACTGCGCGGTAACTACGCAGAAATGTGACGCGTCGCTCCGTGCCACCCCGTACCATCGCCCCCCACAAGGTCGCGCGCCAACCGTCTAACTTTCGAAATAATAACGAATATTACGAATAAGTAAAATAATATATACTTTACATTTTTTATGTTTTCCGATCAATAGGCTTTATTGCACGGTATTTGCTTTATTTCTTAGATTTTTCATGCATTCACGCAGCTCATGAATATCTTCGTTTAATATTCTTCGATGAATATTACACGATGTTTGTACGATTTTCGTTTTTTTTTATTTTTTGGATCGTTACGCACACAACTCATCTATATCTTAGACCGACATTCATAGTCAAGACTATCTTAAGTACAATCTTAAGAAGTCACGAATCAGAGGATCGTATTAGCATTTTAAGACATTATTTAAGACAGTCTTGAAATAAGAACGGACTATGAATACCGCCCTTATATAGATATATCTTTAATTTATATTTCTAAATATATAATATAAATGCTATTTATATCCATTATTATATTCAATCCGAATTATTTTATAAGTTAAAAATGTTTGCATTTATCTTTATTTAAAGAATGTATAATTTATAATTAATCTTTATTTAAGTTTAAATCAAAGGAAGCAATAAAGATAGAGATATAATATCCTTAGCACACACCTTAGTTTTGAGCAACATTATTAGTTGAGTATCCTTACACAATTCATCAATTCCCGTTTCATGGATATCTAATTTTCTTCGATTAATGCAGATTAATACACGACACCCGTAGCGACTCGTACAACACATCCATCTCCATCTAAGGTCGCCGAGCGAATGCCGAAGTGATGACGTACTCAACCACCGCGCCGCGCAGCACGCTCCCCCTCGCTTTTCGCCGCGTGACGCGTGACCCTTCCTCGCTTTTCATTGGGCGCTGTTTACATGTTCATCTATTACGTTTAAAAAATTTTCACAGTTTATTCAATTATTCGTATTTTACATGATTTTGACAAACGGGTATCGTACATTTCGCGCTTTGTGCATCTCTAGCTCTTATTCAATCTTACATTATTTGCGCGGTCTTATAAACGTAATCAGTAATTGTTCACGTGTGTGGAGTATTTTTGATATTCCAACATTATGTCTGAATTTTTATTATTCTTTTAAATGATTCCTACTTAAATAAAGGTTGATAATATTCTTTGTATAAAGATAAATGCCAATTTTCTTAATATTGCGGAAGAATTTGCGTTAAATGCAGCTTTGACTAAAATTATTAAATATCTTGTCAATCATTATTTAATTTTTTAGCCAAAAAATTAATTTATGACATTATTATTGCTGCAAAGTATTCTGTGTTTCAAAAATTCTTTAAACTTATGTGTAATGCCGATTATGGCTCGGGAAAATAACTTATTTAAAATATACAATAAATATACAATAAATTCCAGAAACTTAAAATAAAGTTATTTAAAGTATATATTTTAAATTAAAAAAATAAAAAAGTTATTTAGTATTTATTATTTTAAATAACTATTTCTGACTTATTTCTTATTGAATATTTTAAATAAGTTTCTGAAGCCTATTTAATATATTTTTTTTAAACAAGTCGTATTAGTTTTTTTACTGATTTCTACGATTTTATATTTTAAATAAGTTTCTGGAACTTAGTTTATATTCTTTATTTTAAATAAGTTGTAATAGTTATTTTATTAAGATCGGCAATATACATAAGTTTAAAGAATTTTTTAAACACAGAATAATTTGTAGTAACAGTAATGTTATAAATTAATTTTTAGCTAAAAAATTAGATAATGATTAACAAGATATTCAATACTTAGCCAAAGCTGCATTTAGTACAAATTGTTCCACAATATTAAGAAAATTTGCATTTATCTTTACATAAAGAATGTATAGAATATTATTTTTATTTAAGTATGAATCATTTAAAAGAATAATAAAAATTGAGACATAATGTTGAAATATCAAAAATACTCTACGCGAACAATTACTAATTATACAAGAATCGCGTAAATAATATAGGATTGAACAAATGCTAGAGATGCCACAAAGCAAAGCATGAAATGTACGATACCCGTTTGTCAAAATCATATAAAATACGAATAATTGAATCATGAATATTTTTCATAAGCAATAGTTGAACATCTAAACGGCGCCCAATGAAAAGCGAGGGGAAGGGTCACGTGTCACGCGGCGAAAAGCTAGGGGGAGCGTGCCGCGCGGCGCGGTGGTTGGCAACGTCATCACTTCGGCATTCGCTCGGCGACCTCGAAAGGAGACGGATGTGTGGCACGTGTCGCTCCGCGTGTCGCGCATTAATCCACGAAAATTAGATATCGATCGCGAATTGATGTATTATCTAAGGATGCTCAACTAGTAATGTTGCCCAAAACTACCTAAGGTGTGTACTAACGATTATATTTCAATCTTTATTGCTTTTTTTGAGTTTTACTTAAATAAAGATTATTTATGAATTATACATTCTTTAAATAAAATAAATGCTAACATTTTGTAAATTATAAAACAATTTAGACTCAATATAATAATGGGTATAAATGGAATTCATATTATACATTTACAGATATATCAATTAGAGATATCTAAGGATATTCATAGTTCGTTCCTACTTCAAGACTGTCTTAAGTAATGTTTTAAGACAG
>NW_011627046.1:4070486-4093019 GCF_000204515.1 Acromyrmex echinatior | reverse complement strand
CCCAAATATTCATTCAGGATTAAGTTTTATACAAGTTGATGCAGAAAAGCAATATCTACATATATGCGCATATACAATATATATATAATGTTTATTTAAAAAATTTCTTCTATTATTTTACACTTATTTGTATATATGTACTGATGAAATAACAACGAAAATTTTAATAACGCATATAAAATATTCACTTTTATATGAGAGACATTTTATAGTTATGAATTATTATTGTTTATTTCAATGCACTAACTTTAGCCTGATCTTTTATAACTTATCCATATGTAGTAACTGGATTTTATACCAGTTAAAGTAGTAACATGATGTAAGATCAAAAATATACATTTTATCAAGAAATAGAAGAATTTTATCTCATAATTATTTTAAAATTGCGTTCAGAGTTTTGTATAACTTAAAATACTTAATATTAAAATAATAAATTATACAGAAATGATTCTAATAATTTTCGAAATATAAAGAGATATATTTATTGATGCAAGAGAAAATTATTCCTTTTGAATCTTATATCATTCATCTGAATTTCTCATCTCCGCATGCTTTGAGATGAGATTCAGCAACGAATCGTTCGAATCGTTAAAAATATGAGCTTTGAATTTTATCGGATGATAATTTTTTATCTCATAATTATTTTAAAATTGCGTTCAGAGTTTTGTATAACTTAAAATACTTAATATTAAAATAATAAATTATACAGAAATGATTCTAATAATTTTCGAAATATAAAGAGATATATTTATTGATGCAAGAGAAAATTATTCCTTTTGAATCTTATATCATTCATCTGAATTTCTCATCTCCGCATGCTTTGAGATGAGATTCAGCAACGAATCGTTCGAATCGTTAAAAATATGAGCTTTGAATTTTATCGGATGATAATTGATTTAGTCATTTCAATTTATTTTTAAATTAAAGTTTTGTTCTTTATATTATAATGTTTATATTCAGAAATTTAATCTAGTTTTATAATATTCGAAATTTTTGAAATCAAAACGTTGGATTAAAAAATTTTTTGTCATTAAATTTATTTTTAATCTTAATATTTACATTTTTCGAATAAACGCGACATTTATTTGCAAAATTAATATAATTATTATTATTTTTATTGATAATTATTCATATTAATATCTAGTCAATTTTATTAATATTATGGCCTTTTCGCGACGCGTTCGTGTTTCGCGCATCGTACAAAAGCGTAAAATCTTACGCTTATTGCCGACGATTAGTCGGCAACAGTTGGCAACAAAAAGGAGTATTTCTCCTTATTGTCAATTTCTGGCATATGAAACCAGAATGTTGGTCAGGAGCAACGAAAGGTGAGTTCAATCTGGCCAGAAGAAAGAAGTGTATCTATTGTAAGAGTATACGAAATAGGTTGGTGTTTAACACCAATTTAAGTTTTTAAAAGTTTTTAAAAATCATGTACACTAAGAAAAAAATTTGTTTAACGAATTAAACACATTTAGTTATTTGCGGATATGATTATTTTAGCAAATTTTATTTAATCGAATTTAACCGTAATCTGCTTAATAAACTTTTCAGTATAAGCAGACTACGGTTAAATTCAATTAAATGAAATTTGTTGAATTAACCAAATTTGCAAACAATTACATGTGTGTAATTAGTTGAACAAACTTTTCTTCTCAATGTATAAAGATAAATTAAATATTCGGGAGGGTAATTTGCTCGCGAATTGCGAGTTCTTATATTGTTTTGAAGTGTTGCTTATTTAAAATACAAATTAACCAATAAACAACAGGGCTAATGAGAGTCAGCGTGGATAATCAAGCGCAAGTTTTGTAGATTTTTTTAATCTTGCGTTTGATTATCCCTGTTGACTCTCATTAGCCCTATTATTTGTTAATTTTTTTTTGTATTTTAAAGATTGAAAACCTATTTTAATAATTACTTATGTATTATTATTATGATTGATTAGATCATTCCGCTGAATTTATCAGCATGCGATAGCAGATAATTAGGTGTTAGCTGCATTCAGCAGAGAAAGCAGCTTTGCAACTGCTGTAAAATTCTTTAATATGGTTAACTTATACATTTAAATCCATAAGGAACTAAAAGCAAAAATCAATCATATTGAAGAATTTTACAACATTTGTAAAGCTGTTTTCTCTGCTGAATACAGAGCCATTAACGTGCCATTAACGTATTATATTCGCGGTGTTATTACACATTATGAAGTGATGTAGGTAGGAACATGAGTAGAGATAGGATAGACATGAATAAATGAAAATACGGGTAGGTAGGACAAGTATGGATAGGTAGGGATAAATACAATCATTTTAAATTAAAAAATTAAATTATTACAAATAAAATAATACTTAAATAAATTTCGCGGTCGGGTAATTAAATTTTATTTAAAAAATAAAAAATAAGTGTAATGAATCTAAAACATATTACATAATAAATCTAACTAGTAAACTGTGTGACATGTAGGTAGGGATATATACATATCACATGTAATACTTGATAATTGGAAAGGAAGAATTAAAAATTAAATAAAATTTTTAATTAATTTTAAATTTTATTTAATTATCAGCATTCCGTTCCAAATATCAAATATACAATAAAAATAAACCAAATTATATATAATTTTGAATTTCATTGAATTTTCAGCTCCCCTGAAATTAAAATTAATTTCTTATAAAATTCTGTACATATACAAAGTGTGTGTAACGCGTTAATATTGTAATTAATTTTGTTATAAACAAATGTAAATATAATAGTACGTAATGTAATATATATTAGGTACGTAATATAAAATTTATGTAAACTATGTCCAGGTAAATGCCATCATGTTTATTTTTATAATTTGCGCAATAATTACTAGTTAATTATATATTTATTGGAATGTTTATAACCGTATTAAATATATCTGTTCAATACATGTAGCATTTATCTTGTCATAGTAAATCAAATTTATTGTTGCTTTATTGATGTAAATTACACGAAATCGACGACATATGATAACAAAAATTGATTTAACGAGTTTGATAAATATTTAATTTTAAAACTTTTTTAAAATTTTAGATTTTATTTTGAATATCAAAAAGTTAAAAATACTCAAAATTAATAATTTTGAGTAACTTTTAATTAAAAATTTTCGGCTCAGAATAATCGTCAATTTTTCTTTGTCTTTTCTGTGTACTTAGTATACAAATTTATTAAATAAGTCAGTAAAGATTAGAGTTTTGACTGAGGCAATGGTTAAATATTAACTTCTTGTTTGCTTTTTGACATTTATATTTTTAACATTACACAATTACAAGTATACTTTAGTAATTGATTTATTATTGTAAAGTCCTCATCGCTGTCCCTCGCATCAGATATATGCCAGAATACGTAGTTTGTATCGATAAGAAAAAGAAAGTCGTAATTATTTGCATCATGAATAGTTGTTCCTCGTCGTTTTCCGTAAAGTCGCATTCGCAAAGTTTAGTTTGGTATTCCGTTCGAGATTTTTGTACAGGAATTTTTGTACAGGACTTTTGATCGGAATTAATCCCGGGTTTTCTCGTCAATTCCTGAAAGTAATTGTTATTGAATCATTTTACTAATGATTCAATAACAATTGCTATTTTTAAGGTTAACTTGCGAAATTAATTCAGTGATATATTTGACAATTTTCGTCGCTTTCTTAATTTTACTAAATGTTCTGCCACTAGTAATAATGTTAATAATAGACTGTCTTAATAACAATAGGAATTTAGTATTGCATGATTAATATGGATATATGTATAATGATTACATATATAAATTTAAATTATGAAATCAATTTAAGTTTTATACAAATAATTTGCGTATTTTTTTATAATTGCTTTAATAAAAATACGGCTACGAATGTGTATATTTGATTTTCTAATTATTATTAAAAATTATTTTTAGGTATTGGACATCCCGCCATTCTAGAATATTATTAGGATTTATTATTAATTTATATGTGTATATATTAGGTGTTGGAATTAATTCGTAGCGTTTTTTAATGAAAGAATGTTATTTATTTCACATGAGCATTAAAAAATACATTAATGAAAGTACTTCCCATCACTTGTAAAACGCTACGAATTAATTCCAACACCTAATATATATTTTTTTTTTCTGTAATAAAATACATGCAGATATTATGAGATTATTTAAGACATTTTGATATTTGTCAATTTAGATAATTTTTACCAAAATGCTTTATATTTTTTTAATGTTATTGCGAATACATGAAAAAATGTATGGGTATAAAAAATTTGAGATAAGTCAAATGAGTACCCTCATATTAGCGGGATATTACAATAATAATTAAAATTTTTTGAAAATAGGAATTGTTAAATTTTATAATATATTTTTCATTATAAAAATATAGTTCTTTAAAATCCCGTTATTATCAGAATCGATTTATCTCGAACAGTTGGTACCCGAGAAACTTTTGTACCGATACATATAAAAAATTACAATAATGCATGTATTTTATTGTTGTTAAATATATTCCTTCGTAACCACTATTCCATAAGGAAATCATTCTATTCATTTATTTTTAATAAGAGATGATTTTTAGTAATGTGGCTGAATATTTTCTTGCGAATTTTAATATTATATTAAAGATACACTAAAAATGTTAATTATTATTGACATTGCTACCAAAATTATTACTATCATAAATGGTTTGAAAGACTCAGAATTCATATTCTCCTGTAACAAGACTACTGGTGTTTGACCAATTGCTTAACTTTTCTTTGCGAATGGATTTTGTGAAATTGACGTAGAATCACAATTAAGTTCATTCTTCACTATGAAGATTATTCCTTTTTATATATCGTATACTAATCAATAGCACAAGGCGGAAGGATCTTGATGTGATCAAATTATTGGGATAGTTATCTTGAATACGATAAAAGTGCTCTTATAAATATATTAATGACTTTTTATCGCGATATTAATAAGTTTTACAATCAGAAATTAATAATTAATAGTGAATACGATCTAAGTTAGTATTTCATCCCACTTTTATCAATATTTCATTAAACTGGTTGGTTTAGAAAAATTTTTATGTTATCGTATGTATTTTCGACGTTTTCGTGTAATCCCGCATTAGTAAATTTTATAACTTATGCTTCTATAATATAATTTTTATTATATTTCGAACAGCATTTATAATTATACATTGTATTATAAAGAATTTATTATTGTAATTATTGAATATATAAAGAATTATAATAAAAGATAATATTTAAAAAGTTATGATTGCAATATGATTGGTAATTATTTTATTGTCATAATGCAATTAATTAGCAAAATACAATAAAATAGACTTAAAATAAAAAAAAAATTTTAAATATACTTACAAAAACGTAGTACTAAATTTATTAGTAACTCGATTTTTTACGAGTGAATATACTTACTTAAAGTAAAGAGGACCGCCGATAAAATCGACGGGGGTGGAGGGCCTCTAGCTCGTTTTTACTAAATTAAACCTTAAATTAACAATATATGACTGAAAAGTTTTGAAGTGTATTCGAAATCTCTATAATTGTTATCTCTATAATTAATGTAATTATAGAGACTTTGAAATATATTTATATACTAGTAATTATGTTTGGTAAAAACGGGCTAAAAATCTGCATAAAAAACATAATTCCATTTTTATGCAGGCGCGTTTATATTATAAGATAAAATTCGCTAAATTAATCTGTTTAAATTCAATTTCGAGTTTAAAATTCAACAACTTTTATTTCCACAGTGAAATAGAAAATTTCATTTAAGAACTCATTAATAAACATTGTATTATTAAAAAATTTATTAAATAGAATTTCTTTATGTAAATTTCAGAATTTTTTCAATTTCTGAATAATTTTATAACTTTTTAGAAAAGTTCTCTGACTTTGTATTATATATAAATTTTTATACTTCAGAAATGCTAAGAATGTTTAATACATCTTTTAGATATATAGAATTATTTTCTTTCTGTAAATTCTTAAATACTTAAAGATTTCTTATCTTATAATTTCTGATGAAATCGTAGAAAATCTGAAAAATGTAAGGTATTTTTTCAGAAATTAAAAATTAAATAAGAAATCTTAGAGAAATCTTTTAGGATATTTCAGAATTCACGTACTTAAACAAAAAATTCTAAAAAAAAGATGTAGATTTTCTTAGTATTTCTAAAAGTTTCATTTAATTCGTATAAAAATACTTAAAAAAATGTTCCAGATATATTCTTCTCTATTTTTCTTCTGTTTTTCTTTCATTTTGTCTTAATTTCAATATTAATTACATTTAGAAAACTTACGTATTATTTAAGATATAAGATCTCATAGTCGTCTGTTTTACCAACTAAATGAAATAATTTTTGTCGCAATTTTTTTGATCAATCTGAAAAGAATTAAAGAATACTAATATGTGTCTTTGAGTTGGAATTTGCTCTGTATTTATATCGAGAACAGAAAAAATTTTTTGAAATTAAAATTTTTATCATGTCCTAGTTCAATATAGCATCTAGAACTGTCATCATCGTACAGCATCTTAAGACTTTACTTGAGACAATCTTAAAATAAGAACCGACTATGAATGTCAGCCTTAAAATCAGATATAGCCAATACGTTACAAAAATTTATGCACATAGTGCGACATTAATGTAGTAGTATATGATATATTAATGACACATAGTGCTTTTGAGTCAATAAAACAGACAACTATAGAATCCCTATAATGGGTGTCATAATTATAATCAAGTACAGAAATAATTGAGACGATAGTGATATATTAAAATAAAAATTATATAATAAAATTTTGCATATTTTTGAACAATTATGTTAATAATCTCTATTTCTTAATTTAATTACAAGAGTATTTTATATATATTATAATTTGTTCTAAACATTCTCTCTCTTTAACACATATAAACCTATATAAATTGTTAAGACACATAAACTCTCTGAATAGAAAAAATAGCTTTCGTCTAATAATTTTTGTGACTTTATCGACATCGCCTGCACGATTGCCGAGAGAGCAATAATTTCTTCGTATAACTCTTTAGGACGTCGTTTCACTTTAGCCAGCGTTTAAAATTCTCTATTATCTTGCTTCTGGTTTTGAAAATGGCTGAAGCGAACCAGGTTGTACCCATGATAAACCTAGTGGTTTATTTTCTTCTTCGTCCTGCAAAGTGCGATAAATTGATTAAATGTGTAAACTTATAGTGTGTTTTATCGTAATGAAAGTGATATACTCAAATACTTATTTACTTTTGGTTCATAAATTTCTTGTTTAATAGGGTCGTGTACTTCTTTCACATATGGATTAAATGTAATATAATGTGGATCATCCATAGTAGGTGGATTAAACACTTGATTTACGCTTTCCTTTACGTATGCTTTCACACGATCTTGAAAAGCTTCAAAATTATTTTCATGCCTGCAATATGCCGATTAATTCACACATGTAGATATCCTGGATGATATATTATTTTCACGTTTCCTTTAAGGACAAATATACTTACAAGCAAGACGCCTCCTCGTTTACTGAAGTCATTTTCGTGTCTAGTTTAATGAATATCTTAGTGATATACTGTAATAATTGCCAAATTCTGTTATTCCTTCTCCATTCAGGAAAGCCCCATGACGTGCACAATTCTCCACTTTCTGGATTTATTAATGGATGGAATATTTGAGTTTCAAACACAACTTTCTAAAACACATTTGAGTGAAAAAAAACTATACGTAAAGTTGATTATCTGCAAGTCAGTATTCTTACAGGGCAATCTCCAAGTGGAAAGTTAGGAGGCAGTGTAATGGTGAATCTAAAAACTCCGCCTTTGTAGATTCCTTGCCGAATGAACTGTACACCAAACCACACTGCGACAAAATGTGAAGATGAAGTATTAGAACTTTTTACAATCGCTAGTTTAACTACATTAAAGTGAAATAATCAAAAGATATAGTATAGATATATTTACATCAGAACCATTTTACAAGTCGTAATCGGGAAGAGCAAGACCTATAAAATAGGTTTACACCTATCAAAAACATACTAACATTTCAATAGAAAGAAACGTAGTATGCAAACAAGAAGAGGAAAAAGAAAGGGTATTTTTCCTTGACATGCAAGTTATAGAATGGTATAATACTAATTTCTGTTTCGAAACATTAATATTCACAAGTTAAAAGTTATCACAGAAAATTGCATGCCAAATTTCGAATATACTAAATAAAATATAGTCTTATATAGTCTTTAGCAATACTTACATAAAGCGTTCAAAGCAGATGGTATCACATAAATCCCCTTTAAATCTTGAGAACACAACATCTTGCTGAAAAATATCATAAAAAATCAGCTATCTGTTCACATATATCTGATAACATTACTAAACTTACTACTCAGACAAAATATTGTATTCCTGTGAGAAAATAGCATGTTGTTTATTGATTTGCCACACAATTGGTCTATCAATCATTTTCGCAGACATGCTTAATGGAGAATCTCCATGATTGCTTCCTGGTACAAGCTTTCTGAATGAGCCTTGTCTATTTAGATTATCATCCTTGCTGTCTTCGCTCTGAAATAAGAATATTATGAACGATTTTTACGAAAACAATAACTAAAATATCATCACACTATTAAATGATAAAATATATTTATTAAAAATAAAACAAGTGTTATATACACTTATCTTGTTTTATTCTTAATAACTATATTTTATCTTATATATTTTATCTATACTCTTTGTATTATTAAAAGAATAATCAGCAGAGGGAATAACATCACTCTTATATTTCTAAGATATGTATAAATAAAAAAAAAAGGTGAATATATCTACAACTCTCCACTTTCACCACATACAACTGTAAGATTTATTATTAAAAAAAAATATATATATATACATACATACATACATACATACATACATACACACACACACACACACACATATATATATATATATATATATATATACATACATGTATACATATATATATAATTATGCATTATTATTTATATTATTGTGCAACTTGCGAACTTGGAGCGAAATATTATCATATCTTTTAATATATGTTAAAAGGATTTACCTTAGCCGACATGATGAGTGATCATCAGAAAACAAGTGGAAATGATTTAATAACTCGCTACATTACAATTGCGAAGTGCGACATCATACGAGATGAGGTACTCTCGTCAGTAACAATAGATAATCTGATGGAGCGGCGTCAATCATGAATCGATGAATCATATGACATGAAAGATGAAAGCTCCGATTTCTGATCAGCTCCAATTTGCTTCGACATCGACGAGACATTATTAAGAAGGCCGCCTCTGGATAAATTTTCGTGACTATCAAGTGGATTCGAGGATAAGTGAAGAACGATGATATTACCAACCATTTTAATATTATCATACGAGTTTCATTATCAATAGAGATGACTATAGAGAAAAAATATTAATTTTTCAATATATGAAAAAATGTCAGGCGCTCTATCGGTACCGGTACTTATTTTAATAGTTTATTCGACGCGTTTTTACACGAAATGAACAAATTTGGCGAATAAAGTATCGCTCTGCCCCGTAATGAACAGATATTAATCGTTAATAGAGACTTTATATGTGTGTGGGACAAGAAATAGATGTTCAACGAGAAACCTTATACTAAATCTTACTTTAACTAGAACTCAAAAAACTATGATTCTATATGGTGAAATTAATGAAACTAAAATGGTAAAATTAAAGATTTTATAGTTAGAATTGAATATAATTATAGCAAATTAAGTCTTTCATTAACTGGAAATTTTTAAATTGTAACTTTATGGTGAAATTTTGTTGTGGAAATTGAGGATTTTTAAAAATTCTGTGAATTTAGAGTTATAGTAAAAATTAAGAATTTTATTAATTTTATATTAATACAAAAAATAAAAATTTTTGAAGCTGTAAGTTATAGCTATAATTATCTCTTTTTGTGAAGTTGTTAATACCGATTTTTAGTATCTATAATCTTAAACCTAATTTTATTGTTATACAATTTGATGAACAATTTGATTATTATACAATTTGATGAACTAAAATAAATTTTCACAAATATCAAATAATTTCAAACATCAATTGATCATCAATGACTTCTAAACAAAACAACCTTTATTTTAGTTATAAAATGAAATCACTATATAATTTTTATAATATGACTAACATATAACATAACTTTCCAAACTATACGAATTTATGATTACACAAAGTTTATTTCGCATTTTAAATTTATAAAATAAAATATTGAAAACTTTAACTCACTTAATAAAAAATCTTAAAAAAAAAACAATATACCAAATCACACTTGATGTCTCGTCTTTCTATCACATTTTTCAGCTTTCTTACGGTCAATATTCTTGGGAACTGTTATTGTCCACAATTTGTTCGACATTCTGCTTCTCCATGCCTTCTTTAGAAGATGTCGCCGTCGCCTGATTATTGTTTATAATTTGTGGTTTATAATTCTGTGACTCCACTGCAGATTCTGCTGGCTGGCTCTCCGGTAGTTGATTTCCAATTTCTGATTCTTCTGATCGACAATGTGGATAATGTGGTAACAATGCGGTCGACGTCGGATTCAAAGCCGGCAATTTCGTTACTTGGACGGTGAGAGTTTGTTTTTCGAAGCTCGACTCTTGTTGTAGATTTTTGGGAATGAGATTAATACCTTCAATGGATATGATTTTTGGTTTATTGTTTGTTTGTTTATTTGTGGATGTTGCGGTTTGTTCTTCTATTAGCTTGCCATCGCTTCCTCGTGTTTGACTTGCAGTTGCATTTTTCAATGCTTCACTCGAAATTTTGTTCTTCTTTTCCTTCTTTTTCTTTTTTTCGTTCAGTGTTTGCACTTCCTCCATAAAATTGGATTCGGAAAATGATATTTTCCTTTTCTTTCCGGACAATTCTTTTTTATTCTCGTCTGCCATTCCGGGTGTGGACGATTTAATTTTAACTGCTGGTAATTGTTCCACTTGCTGAGTGCTGTCATTTGTATGCACCATACCAACACGTCTCGTTAAACGATCCTCCATTAAGTCGTACTTTGTTTGAAATATTTGTGGTCCATGATAGCCTTCTGGTCTTAAATCTTTGATTTTTACATGACTTGGGTCACATTCTGCTTGATCCTTGATAACCAAATTGTCCCCATACTCAGTACTTTCATTTTTTAACTGATTGTACCTGTTAATTGTCCTGGTAATCTCCAACTGTTGTCCTGTCTGTTTATCGACTGCTTTATATCTAATATTTTCCTTTTCCAGTTGTTGTGTAATTTCGCGCATGTATTTTATGCGTTTTATCCGCAGTAAAATTTCCTCTTTAATTTTCAATTCGTTCTTAAGTTTTTGCAGTAGTGTCTTTTCGTCCTTTTCTAGCTGTCGTCCGATGTCGCTCGAACTTGTTTCTGACGAAGTCTCCATCGTCCTTCGTATATTATTTATCTTGGTTTCATTTTTTTCTTCTGTAGTTGGAATAGATTTGGATTGTCGTCTAGCCGTTTTTCGTGTTGCGGCTAGTGATTTTGTAACACATTTGCGTATCGCCTTTTTCGCTAATTGATTAGCCCTATTTAACGTTACTTTTTGCTTACGCTTCAGTCTACGAATTACATTAATTTGGAACTTTTTGTCTGTCTGCAAAGGAAAATTCGTTAAACCAAAGTATTTTAAAGTTCTATTGTTCATTTTTATGAATCTTCTAACTATCTTGCCATACCTTTGTGATTGAACTACCACAATTTTACAATTATTTACTTTATTCTTATTACCTATTTGTTTTGTGGTACATGTATTTTTTTGTGATACCTTATGTCTAATATTACCTATCTCGCTTTCTATAGGATTTATGGTAGTTTTATCCAACTTAATTGTATCTAGATCAAATTGACGCGTAACTTCCTCGTTCCCGCTATTATTGTGATTAATTAACTTATTTATGGGCTCAAGAGTTTTATTCATAATTTTAAGATCGTTACTGTTACTCAATAACTCTACCAAATTTGGATAAATCGCTTTTAAATTTTCGATCTGTTTTGACTTTGATTTTTGTATATTAATCCAATTTTCTATTTCTTTCGTAAGTGGTGACTGTACTAGTTGTTTCTCCTGTTGAGTATTTTTAGATTGATATTCTAGAAAAGGTATGTCTTTCTCAACTTCATCATTTTCGTTGTTTTCAGAGTGTTTTTTGTGGATAGTCTCCTGTTCTTCTTTAATTTCCAAGGTTGGGTAGTAACTGGTTAATAAATTCAAAGTTACATAGAAATTAAAAAATTAAGAACATACTTTTAATTTAATTTAATTATAATTTAAATTAATTTCAAATAAATTAATTTTTAATTGAATCTAATTTTAAATTGATTAACTCTTTCTTTTTAAATTAAAATTAAAATATTTTATTTCTCTAACAACATTTTTTTCTATAAAATCTGGAACATTAGAGAACTATAGAAGCCTTCACAGAAAGCTCAATAAATGAATGCATTCAATATCACAACCATTCACACTGTGTGTATCTATTTAGTTTATATTTTTAAATGATTATATTTTAATCTAACGGACTATGGCACACAACTCATGAGGCCTGTTCTTTTTAGCTAAACTTCTTGCATGGTTCAGCTCTTCTCTTTATCGCTCCAACGTGGAGAGAAAAGGGAAGAAGACAAACCATGCAAGAATTTTAGCTAAAAAAAACAGACCTACAGTTAACTCTTAAAAGAAATTCAATTTATTTATTATCTCTTTCCAATTCTGGAATTGAAGAAATGAAAAATAAGTTGAACCTCGGTTAAGAATTGATCATGAGTTGTGAAACTGGGCTTATGTTAATCAGATACGAGAGCTTACTGAATTCCCAATAAACGGTTAGTACTGAATACATCAGGATGTAATAAACGGGATGCTCGTTTATCTAAAGATAAATGTGAGAAATTGAACTTAGGGACTAATAATATTTATTGCAATCATTCTATCTTTGTTAAACGTCTAATTATTGATAAAATACTATTTGAAAATTCCTAAAAAATAAGTTTTTTTATTGTACAAGAAAAATACATTGCTGTGAAAAATTATTTCTTTGTTATATAAAATTTACAAATAAAATATTAAATTTATTTAATGATTCATATTGTAATTATAATTGTCTTTTTATTTAAAGTAATCTGATTTTTAAAAAAATTAGAACTTTCTGATTGAATAAAAAATTGTTTTACAAAATTAACTTTTTGTTTATCTCGAGTTAATTAAATCTTAACATAATTTTAACTCTAAGTTAATTTTTTGTTCATTTAATTTAACATATTTAAATTAATTTTATGAGCCATTATTAACTTCATCTTAATTTAGTTTAAAAAAACATGAACTTACAGAACCCTGTTAATTCCACGATTTGTGGTGAGAACTGGGGATCTTTTTTCCACGCTAACTTCTTGTCGTTCTGGACTCGCATATTTATTGTTGTCCATGGTTTGATTTTGTGTTCCTTCTTGACTACTTATGCTAATGATATCAACATCTTCCTCAGTTAAATCCATAATTAATCGTTTGGTTTGATGTTTTTTTCCATATATTTCCATTGATTTCTCTATCAAGTAGGATGAGTTGGTTTTACCTGATTGTCGGATTATGTTAAGATTTTTTTCATCATTTGTTTTAATATTGTTAGACAAGCTGCTATTTAGCATACACTCAAGTATAGTATCACTACAGTATTCGAATTTATACAGGTCTTATAAAAACTTTGTTTTGATATTTCTATGAAAATTATATAAAATTTTTTGGAAAACAACACAAAAATTGTAAAACAAATAAAATAATTTTTTATTTTAGCTTATGTTTTTTTAAACTTTTTGTTGCAAAATCTCACTAAAATTATAAGTATTTATATTTATACTTGTAAATGACTACGTTTACACAGCTCAATCTATGCCGAAATTGTAACATGTATGAAACTGGCCAATCACAGCTATTCCTCTGAAGAATGAAATGATTGTGATTGGCCAAAAACTAGCTCGATGATTATATTTTAGGCGTAATCGATGTTATAACTTAGACGTAAGTCGAGCTATATAAACGTAGTCTATTATACGTTACTGAATTTTCATAAGATTATAGTGCGAATGTGCGAAAAAGAAGCTCCCCTAACAACACTAGTTATATTCTAGGTGCATTCCATTTCATTATAATGCGAATGTGCGTATGATATATAATATCATTTTATCCTTATTGTTCATCGAATATTAAAGAAAGATAAAAAATGATATATCATACACATCATGCGTAAAATGGATGCATCCTAAATTTATTGCTGAAAATGCTACAGTTATGTCCATTACCCAGATAAAATTTATGTTGCAGAAGATATCTAAAAGTCGTTTTTTAAATGTCTTATGTCTAAAAGATATCTAAAAGTCTTGTAGATATCTTGTGCAACATGCACGTTATTTGAGTATAAAGATTAGTACAACAGGCAGTCAATTTTGAAACATAGCCATTGATTTGTTTGTGTTGTGACCGAATTCAGTTCACAATGGGTGTTTTCCGTTTGATGACACAAGTCGACTAGTGTCGTTCTATCTTTGTCACTCTTTGAATGTTAAGGATACAACGATGTGTGTCACCAAATGGAAAGAACCCAATATTTACCAACTTTTGTTGGTTACAGTTTACAGTATTTACCAATTTTCCAAATTTATTGCTTTTCTGTAAGAGCAAAAAAATAAGTTCAAATCGGCAAAGTGGCTATGCTCGTCAAGCTTGATTAGTTCTTACCTGTGGATGCAATCAATCATTTGTTTAATTACTCGACAAACAGACCTAGCCGCTTTGCCGACTTGAATAGACTTGAATGGACTTGAATGGACTTGAACTCGCTCAATGATTGGCTACTACGCTAATTCCCATCGCGCGGCAAAACGGCAAGTTTTGCTGCGTTCCGTGTACAGTTTCGATAAATACTGTAAACCAAATTTGATCACAACACAATTTCCATCTTGCATAATACATAATTATATACATTTCCGATTTCGGAAATCTTCTAAAATGTCACGTTGTTACAATCGCTCGGATATCATTACTCGTAATTGTTTGAAACACTCAAATACTTAAGAGTTTCTCGCGGCTCATGAAATTACATCGTTTTTCGGCGATCCTGATATCTCGGTATATTCCCGACGTATTATCACAACACTCGCATTCACACTGTATTTATTTGCGCTTCGCATATTTTTCGATAAAAATAAGGATTACATGTACCCATTTTTAACCTTTCGCGACGATCTCCATACTTTGGTTGGAAAAGACAAAATGCTAACCATGCATACTGTGATAATACCCCCTACTGTCTGTAGTCTCTGTTGGTCTCTGTCAGTGTCCTATGTCTCTGTCAATGTCAACCTTCGTTTGATGAATTGGAAGTACTTTTTTCTTCGTTTTCTATTGGTCGGAACGTATATTCTTACGCCGGTGCGACTTGTTAAACTTGTTTCACGATTGTTCTATATGTACACGCTGTCTCTCTTTATGGTACTTTCTCACTTTATGGTATTTTTTCTCTCACCACCGATGAGATCAGATGAGATTATATCGTGCATCGTGTGCCGTCGCATCGAAAACGGCTAGTGTTACGAAGTTTCGCATGATTGTTAAAATTTGAGTGACTAAGGTCCAGTTACATTAATGTCTCTTTGATTTTAAGCGAGACTTAAAACTCTATCTGTCTTGTTTTAAAGCCAAAAAGAGACAGAAAGAGTTTTAAGTCTCACTTAAAATCAAAGTAACATTGGTGCAATCGGACCTAAGGTCCAGTTCCACAACTGATGATTAACTCGTAACCGAGGTTCAACTTATTCATTGTCTCTTTCCAATTTTAGAATTGGAAAAAGATGAGAAACAAGTTGAACCTTTGTTAAGAGTTAACCATGAGTTCTGAAACTGGACCTAACGTTGGATTGTTCCACCTTTTGGTAAACTTCAGCTCACTGTTTTACTCTCTTTACTCTTTTACTCTTTTATTCTTTTGTTTATCCAGTAGATAAATACCACATAGTTTATGGAACAACTGGCCCTAAGGTCGAGTTACACCAACGTTATTTTGATTTTAAGCGAGGCTTAAAACTCTTTCTGTCTCATTTTGGCTTTAAAACGAGATAGATAAAGTTTTAAGTCTCTCTTAAAGTCAAAGTAACGTTGGTGCAACCGAGCTTAAAACAATTTTAAGAAACTATAATATATAGTACTGATCTAATGATTTATTAGTTTCATGACATGTAAATACGTTTAAAACTCAATTTTTGTTTAAAACTGTGATTTTAATGTTACGCGCATGTCGAATTTGATGATTATCAACATATAGAGATGATACTTGTAAAGAAAGAAATATAATTGTGCAGCAATGTATAAGATGTATAGTATTACAAGTATACATGTATACTTATTTATGCCGCACCTATATAATAAAAAATCATGAATTTAATATGTATTATCCAAATATTTATGTCGGTAATAATCGCAAATTTGTATCAATTGTCGATAATGTCATCGTTCTTCACTTATCCCCGAACTCCATCCTCCATTTCTCAGATTCCTCGTTTCATCCTTGTTGTTTATTAAACATTAAACAAGGATGCTCGCGAGCAGCTGATGAGCATTGTAAGCACCAAATAATCGACTGTGATTGGTCAATTTCTTTACTCTGTACATTATAGATGACTCATAATGTCGCGTGTAAATAAGTATCTGCGTAGAACGTATTGGAGAGAACGTAAGGAAATATTATAAACTAATATAAACAAGTGCTGTGTTCTGCTAAATTGAGATTATGATTGATTAGGATCGGCTATAAACTGATGTTTATTGTCTAGCATTGCTGTGATAACCATGAACTGAGGCTATCGGCAGCCAGAATGATAAGAGATGGTACGAGACATTTATTTGGTATGAATGTACGTATTCTTGTTGAAGATTAACTATTGAATATTTTGGTTATACCAGTATCTTGCATGCAATCGAAGCATTCAAGGCTTTTGGACGTCACAGTTCTGAAAAGGTACGGAAATAGAAGATCTAAGATCCTTCTTAAATCATGATATAAAAAAATTTTCACATTGAAGGTTAAATACTTATATACTTAATTTTTGATATATAATTGGAAGAATCGTGATTGTCTACCAATTTATTTTCTTTTCACAGTTTATATTCTTCATTTTCTTTTTTATATTCTTTATTTGTTGCGTTTTCTGATTTATTCTACAATCTACAAGATTCGACGTTTCGATATCTCATATTGAAGAAGCTAAATTCACGAATAATTCAATCTACAAGTTTTTTCAGAATGAAAGATGTCTTTGTCAAATCAAATGTTTGACTGTATAAAAACAAATAATTTGACAAAAGATGAACTAAATCGAATAACTGACGATGTAAATAAAGCTTTAATTGACCCAAAAGGCAATGAACTTTTTGAAAGCTATCTTTCTCAATTCAATTTTTTGGATGGTTTAGTAAGTTTGAGGTTGTACAACACTTGTTCAAATATCCTGAATAAAAAGCAGAATAGATCGTGAGTCTCACAGTTTATACTAATATGAATCTTATATTAAGCATTTTATTACAAGTTAATAGTGTTCATATATTTTTATAATACTCAAGGTTAACACTTAAGATAAATTGCTACATACATTTTTGAAAAAATATGTGTAGCTACTTATATTGATTGGAAAAAACAAATGTGTGTTTAAATAAAAATAATATGTGATATACACATATATGATATATCTCAAAACATCCAAAGTTTATATTAACAATCAAAGAAATTTACAGGAGTCAAGCCAATTTATCGGAAGAATCATTGGAATCACTTATTACTGAAGTAAACAAGATAAAGGAGACTATCGAAGAAGAAGATATAATTGCAATAGATTATCGTGTTATGACAGACTTGAACAAAGCCTTGGAGGCACAAAACAAGGAAAAATTACTTGACATATTAGAAAAGATCAAAGAAAAATGTCAAAATAGTCTACGAGATTTGCACCAAAATTTTAGATTACATCTTGGAAAAATAACGTTTGAAATTTGTTAAAAATATTGACTTAAAATTTTTACATTTTTATATTTTCTTTTTTTCTTTTGTGCATTACGAAGATCCATGATGTTTGTATTTGTTTCTATAATAATTTATTATTTATTTATTTTTAATTTATTTTTACACGTGCACTTTACACTGTACAATGTACTTATTATCCCAAAGTATTTAATATAATAGCTCAGGTATTATAAAACTATAGTTAAAGTAAGAATATATTTTGGATTATTAGATACATATACTCTCTAAAACTGTCAGAGTAAAATCTCATTCTTAAAAACTGAAAATTGAGTCACTTTTTTAAGATTGGCTTTTCATTTCTTATAATGGATCTAATAGAGATTCCATTTCACAGAAAGATAGAATAAGAATAATATATGATTCCTTATGTAAAAGCGATCGATTCATAGTCGGATACTTTAATTTCGATTATTTTCTCATGTATATACTTCTAAATAAGAGACTGATTGCAAAGTAAAACGAATTAATTCGATTAGGAAATAATAAATTGAAACATTTTTCTACGTTAATACAGATCTAGTCATTGCAGCTAATCCAGTGTATACTCGATGTAATTAAAATGAAATAGATATATATATTTGAGTTTTGCCGAAAGCGAGATAAAAAGTTTTAGTGCAGCTTAGTAAGCAACAAAGAACAGGCCTATGAATCAGTCGCTTGATATCGCTTTGTAATATTTATTTATTTATTTAATTGTTATGGCAACGAATATACAGAGGTTTAATAAATCTTGTCACTAGTTCTATACGTCTTCTCTGCGTTGTATTCTTTCTACTGTCAGTCAAATCACATCACAATTGATAAATGTTGAATATGAGACACGTGGATAAATCAGAGGAAAAATACATCGCGACGATTAATCGAATCCGCGATACTATCCGTAAATTAGAAGAAACTACAAAGTATTCACGGGATTTGGAAGCCGTTCGATTTCTGCGGTATTCTATGTTGAAGTCTCGCGATAAAATTCTGACGGACGACCTGAGGAAGATTAAAATACGAAATAAACAGATGTTAAGTGAGAGCAAAATTTCTATTTAACATCACATATTTAGTTCGCATTCTGATTGGAAGATCATTTTTTAGATTTATTTCGACAAAGTGTCACGGACGTTCAACTCGGTTCTCTCGACATACTGCCTGAAACTCTGAGGAGACAAGTGCAGAAAACATGGCATCAAAAGTAATTTCCTCTATCTATCATATCATTAATGATTTGCATGTTGGCACGTTAATTTTATCAAAACGAACAATTAAAGAGACAAATTATCACTTTAGATTGCGCGATGAAACAGAAACAGAAAGAGGTATGTTTGACTATAGTTATGCCATATTTGTACCTCAACTATCGAGTTCAATGAAAATACGATTTTCTTATTTAAAAAATATCCATTTCTATCAATATAGACTAACTTTAATCTTGATTTAATTTACTTTTTATCTTCTTCTAATTTTAAGAAATAAAAAAAAATTAAGTAAATTAAATCGAGATTAATCTACATTGATAGAAATTATTTTAGGATGAAATTTTTAATAGGCTCAGTTAATTGATTTCTTGAAGTTATATAATAAAAGTAATTACTTTTTTTATGTTGAATTAGGAGAGATTTTCTAACTTTTGTGTTTTTCAAACTCAAGTAATTTATAATATATATATATTTATATATATATTTTTTATGAACGTAGACTAGGCGTTCTTTTTTTCCTTTTCTTTAAGAAGATAATTTTTATAATGATTACAATATCGTGAAAATGTGAGATATACATGTATAAAATCTTTTTGCAATACACGTATGCTACATATTAATTATATAGTTTAATATTAATTTATGCATCAAATTAATTAAGTTTTCCTCTTATTTAATTCAATTTAATACTGGCAAATAGTGAGATTATTTATTTTAAGTTCAAAGCACCAACAAATATTGCCTTCCAGTATTAAGGTTGGTTCAAATTTGCAAGGATATTAAGTTACATGTTTAATTTATAATTCATAAATTATAAATCATATAATATGCGTTATATAATATTGTTATTATCTTTGCATTATCTGATTTGCACTGAAGTGGTTTATATATTATAGATCGATATTTTGCAACAAAAATTATTCATCGCAGGGAGCGTAAATTCTAAGGGAAACACTGAAAAGATTTGAGCAGAAAGTGCTGGATTCTGACGAACAAAACTTAAAAATTATATATAAGACGCACAGATGTTTAAAATATAAAAAAAGCTACTATAAACTGTTGTTCTTAAAAATAAAATTTTTGAGTAAGGTAAAGTATATGCCTATTTGGAAGAATCATTTTAAACATTAAATGAACACGTTCGAAATTGAAGAGAAATTATGCTTGGCAGAAACAACTCTTACGTTAGTAAGACAATTAAGGGATTTAGTTATAATCTGATTGCAAAAGTAGATGAAAGATCTATGACTTCCTTATATAAGTAACATATTTGCCAGTCTCAGCGGTATATGTATCCTGGGATCATTGCCAAAAACAAGTGAGATAAAAAAGAAATTTTTTGTAAGTCAATTTCAAAATAAATTAATTAAATTGGCGGGTCGATTTTAATTAGTAGTGCGATGTTGATGAATTATATGTTGTCGCAATTTGATGTCAAATAATATCAGTTTGCTACTTGGATACATTGTCTAAAATTATTTTTGTAGCCATTTTACTCAGTTTAAGAAATTAAATTGGAGTTATTTTAGATTTCGATATTAGTGAAGCCAATAAAAAAAACTTACTAAAACTGGTATATTTAGAATTAGTTAATCGACAACTTTTTGAGGTTTCAGACGAGAGATATAACCAGAAGGATCAAATTCGATTGTTTTGAATAGAATTATGCGTCGGAAATTATGGGAATTATTGGGAATTGCTTGCATCTTCTTATTCGCTCCGCTTATTGTGATTACTTTAATTCTTTTATACATCTATCGTCATTTTATCAAAATTGTATTAAAAATCCAGTTAAGGAATAAGTTCGCTGGTCTCTTGAAAGGCACAGATTGTGTATGGGCCGTTGAAGATGCCGTTTCTTTATCTGTTATCAACATCTTGATGATACTGGAAAAGATCGTGGGGAACTCAAACGAAATTTTCTTGAAGGATTTCAGGAATTTGATAAATGATCGCATTGTTAAGGCTGCTGATTCGACGATTGAGAAACTGTTCTATCTTCGAAGTCAAAGGTTCGGCTATTATTTTTGGGAAAGAAGCGAGAAAGTAGATCTGAAAGATAGAATCAGATGGCTGGAATGTGTGAACGATAATTGTGATGGGTCCTGCGAAAATGTTTCCAGTGAATCATTCAGAAAGACTTTGGAAATTGTATGCAATAAACCATTGCCCGATAATCACAAAGCTGCGTGGGAGATTCTCATCGGAAAACGTTGTCCGAAGTCAAGATCTAATCTCGAAGAAGGCCGTTTGTCTTCCGAAAAGTACTTTGATACTGATACCCGGAAAATTCCTATGTTACTTCGCGTTCATCATTCTTTAGGCGATGGAGTAGCCCTTCTGGGCCTGTTACTCAAAACGATCATCAAGGAGACTGAGACCAAAGAGACGAAAATAAAAATCAAGAATATCGTCAATATCTCATCAAGCGAGACTGGAAAACGTTTCAAAGAAATCATTCCAGCATTGCGAAATTCGGAAAGGAATTTTCAGAACGAGGTGGATGTTGTGCGATTCTATGAAAAGAATATCCTTGCCGCATCGATGTCATTTACTTACGTAACGTTCTTACGATTAATGCAAGATTTACGAGATCATTTTCATGCATCAATGAAATTTTCTAATAACATAACGATTGTGTCACTGAAACAGCAAGCGAAAATATCGATCGATCGTACATGGTTGAATTTCAAAGATGTACTGAAACAAATGTGTGGTACAATTAAAGATATCACGCGGCTAATGATGATTTTGCTTTCTTTTCCGAAATTCATCATTCGACAAGCTGTCCGTAAGATGGATGAAAAGTACATTCAGTATTTCTATTGTATTAATTTAATATGTTTAATCCATTTTATTAAAAATAAAATAAATAAGGAATTAATTTCTCTGAATCTAATCTTTAAAAAATAACAAACACATAGAAAGACATTTAAAATTTCTAATTTCGAAGATTAGATTTTCATGAGAAACAAATTCTGGCGATCGTGTAACTTTTTCTCTTTTATACTTTGTAATAAAAGAAGGAGATTGGAGAAATTGCGAAAACCAGAAAAAATGAAATAAACCCGACGATTATTTATCAATTACAGAAGTCTTTATTTAAAGGATCAAATTTACTATATATAATATATTTTAAATATAGTTTAAAAATATTAAAACCAATATCCTTTGAATAAGGACTTCTATAAATTAATAAATAATCGTCAGTTTTATT
>NW_011627046.1:3906554-4070450 GCF_000204515.1 Acromyrmex echinatior | reverse complement strand
ACTTCTTGCAACTCTTCATTACTAATTTTTAATGAGTTTTATTATAATTAAATGTAAATTTTTATAGCGCTTTGCATGGTCCTCAACCTCAAACGGGTAAAAAAATAATGTCCTATTGGTTAGATAACGATGTGGTAAATAATAAATCGCAGAATCTTTTGACGAAAATTCGCGAGATAAGAAGAAATACAGATGCCAAATTTGAAGATGTAGTATTGGCAGCTTTTTCTGCTAGTGTACACAAATATCATTTACGCGTATGTAAAGTTTTCAAGCGATAAATAAGTCTAGAGACATCCAGAAATACATTTAAATAATATCTAAAAAATTAGAAGAATTTTTGGATAATTATTTAATTATATTATATCAATATATTTTAAAGTTATTTAATATAAACCTGTATTTTTCTTGTAGCTCAAGAAACCAATTCCCGATGCATTAACAGTTATCTTGCCGATAAGAATGTCAATGCCTGATGAAAATTTAACGTTAGATAATAGGTTTTCGATCGCTCTGTTGCGAATTTGTATCTCTAATGCAAACGGACAGACAATCATCGAGCCAAATCGAGATTCTCAATTTTTTAAGCGTCTTCAAGATATTACAAGAACAAATAATAAGCTCAGAAAGAGTTCAGACATCTTGCTCAATTTTTGGATCATGAAGTATCTATCGGCGCTGTTACCGGGAAAAATTTTAAAGGCTTTTCTTTTAAGTCACAACACGATGGTGTTTAGCAATATGTGCGGGCCAGAAAAAATTCATATTTTAAATAATTTCTTGAGCAATATTATCTTCTGGATACCAAACAAGTATCGTATCGTCACTATCGTTTTTTAAAATAATTAACAAATAAAATTGTGCATTGTAGCGACATATGTATATCACGATTCATTTTCAGAAGTACTACTGCTCTCGGCTTTTCTCTGTTAAGTTATGGAGGCAACTTAAATCTGTCTTTAATAGCTGATAAATCAATTGTAAAGGATGAGAGATCTCTTGATGAACTTTTAGAAAATACTATACATGAAATAAATATTGCTTATAATCATATTATATTGACACACTTTTTAAAACCATCAAATCTTCCGATAGAAACATCCGTGGAAAATGGTATGTAAATTGAATTTTCAATTAATTATTCCTACATTTAATTCCTGTATTTTATTTACACGTATACAATAATAAGATATTCAATAAAAATCATATAATTTCACTTAGGATTACGAAAGGAATTTCATATATTTTCAGGTATCGGCGTGTTTTAAGAAAAGAATATAAGCGACTGAAATATTGTATCTCTCTCTCTCTCTCTCTCTCTTTTAGTGAGGTGCTCTTGATGTATTTATGCTAAGAGTATATAAATTGTTTTATTTACTATATTTATTAAATAATAATATTTTTTTACAGAATTATTTACAGAGATTAATGCTTTAATCTTTTTCATGAATTTCTTTAAAATGTATTTTATACATAAAGTTTTTTAAATTAGGTATACATTTTGTGGTATATGGATGTATTATATCATATCTATAGTTAAAGAATCCGAAATTTTTTATATTTCTATTGATTAATTTAGCATTATATATAAATTTTTTATATTTATTTAATTTTTTACAATGTTTAATCTTATGTATGATATATATATCGTGACATATATATTGATTCAGCAGAGTCACGTATTAACGTGATTCAGCAGTGTCACACGTATTCACGTGATCCATTGATATCCATATTGTACCATTCTTGCGTATCAAGTGTGCCAGTGTGTGCATCAATAATCTCAACAGTAAGATTATGGCTCATCATTGTTAAAATTTTCAACAATACGTATTAAAATTTGTTATTTATCGAATTGGTATGTAACGATACAATACATACATACACGCAATAAGTTCGCCTTTAACTATCCCTTGTTCAAATTAAATGACTTAACATGACTACTCGATATTATTTTTCCAAATGCATTCAGCGTGTAAATAATACGTTTATCTAAATATAGATCCGAATTCAGAGTACAAAGATGAATGGCAGTCGCAATTGCTTATTACTGGTTGTGAAACGTTCCCGCCTCTAACAACTGACGTTTTCCATCAAAGGCGGCGATGCTAGATGGATGAAATGTGGGAAAAAACTGCAGCGAAATTAATGCACATACTATGGAATAATGCAATAGCGTTTATCTTATGCGTTAGCCACAAAAAAATCTGTTAAATATTGAGAAATGTGATAATTGGTTAACAATCTTTTTTTTATAATTAAAAATATTTTTAATATGTGATTTATTTAAGCAAGTTATAGTTACTTTCAATGACTTTTTATTACTATACAGATATAATAAGTTCTGTGCATGTTTACAGAGTTTGTGCATAACTATACAACGTATTTACAGTAAAGTCTTTAAATTACATATTTAACTCTTTGGTATGATAATCAAGTATTCTTGTGAACTGAGTATGAGGTGCACGATTTAAACACAGCTTATTAACGGAGATTTCAAAATTTTCTGTTTATCAGTCAGCGTCATTCTATCAATTCGAATTTATAAATAAACATAAATGAACGTCAATAGCTTCGGCATCATTAACAGTCTTGTTTCCGTTGCACTAACATCTCGGAAGATGTGATTGCCATCCATTCATTGGTCGTCGATTGATACCACGTCAAGCCCAAGGAATATCTACCATTGAGATTGGCGTGTTGGCAATGACTGAACCACCATCCACCTCGATAGTTGGCCGCGCAGTCGGTGGTGCTAATATCCATGTCACGATCTTTGGCGCTAAACGCCATGCCGTCCTGATAGGATAATGCGTCGGTCGCGTTTCCCGAATAACCGGATACGTGCAACCGATAACCGGTCTCTTCGGAATCTATTGTAAAACGCTCGTACTCAGCGCGCCAGTGTACGCCGTAGGTATCGGTCAGATCAATTCGCAGCCTACTGCAGTTGTCGCGGGTGAGCCGATGCATCGCCTCGTTGCCGATCCAGAACTCGCTAACTGGTGAACCGAAACCAACCGAGTATTCATTCCAGGTACGATCGAAGTCGACCGCGCCATCAATTCTGCGGGCCACAACGATCCAGCCAGCGCGGCAGGAAGCCAACAGGGGTGCTCCGGGACCAGGTGCCAGCAAAGTCAAGCCGTCGCGTTCCTCGCAATTTCCCGGAAGGGAATCTATCATGAGACGATACTGATCTTCCACTTGTTCTAGCTCGTGCGTGACGTTCACCGCCTTAGCCAAATTTCGAGAAAGATTCAATTGGCTGAGGGTCTCATTCAAGGCGTCCAAACTCTTCCGCTGCACATCGCTCTTTTCTTGTCGAAGATTACTAAGCTCTTCCCTGGTCAGCGACAACTCGGCCGCCTTTCGTGCCGCATTTATTTCCAGCCTCGCCAGTTCTCGCTTCACTTCGGAACGATTGGTATAAACGGCCTCTTCGAGCAGACGAACTGAGTCGTACAGTCTTACCACTGACTCATCCAACTCGTTCATCGACACCAGATCTCGACTGGCATTGGATACTCTCTTCGAAAGCTCCACCTGCGCCAGCTCGAGACTTCTTACTCGTTCTTCAAGATGCTCACGGTCTTCGTACACCACTCGCTTCTCCACTATCGCACGCTTCCGCGCTACCACAGAAATCTTCCGCTCGACGTTACGTAGTCGTTCTTCGAGACGAGTGCGATGAGCCAGAGCACGGGAATGGCTGTGTCTTCGAGCTGACGTAACTTCGTGCGATCCGCTCACTTCGTTGCGAAAGATATCAGCTTTATTGTGATATTCCGGTTTTTGCGGATCCTGCCGTTGACCAGGATGCATAGGCTCGCATTTTAAGGACTTTAGCTCGATCTGTACCGTGCTTAACTGCAATAAAAATAGTTTGTTTTGCATTTTGTACAACAACATAACGCTGACTACTTTCTAATTCTAATATATCTCTCTATTACTTTAGATCTTTAAAGACAAGATAGGATAATAAACAAGCAAGTTTAAAAACCGATTAGTGTAACTATTAATGTAGTGTAACTCTAAATTTTATGATTTCTTCGTCCCACAAAATAAATTTCTACCGATTCTCTTTAATCCATCTACTTTTTACAGGTGGTCCTTGATTGCGTGGTATGCGTGACTGCACGTGTATAATACACACGCGCTTGTGGAATGCGTGAGAGTAGGGTCTCACAGCTGTCGACTCGTGTGGCTGCGGTCGCCAGCGTGTGTCAAATACCACAGACGGTAAGGATCACTGATCGAAATTTCTATTTGAGATCAAAAACGAATTTATAAACGCGCACAAATGCATAGATCCTTTTTTCTTGTGTAAAGAACAATTTAATATTAATTTTATATCATCTCATATATTATTTGAAAAAAAAAAAAATATATATATATATATATATATAATTTCATATATTATTTACATTTTTAAAATAATTGAATTATAGCAAATACAATGTTCCGCTATCTATTCTTTCTTTTTCTCTGCAAACTATTTAAAAATCCAATACTTTATGCAAAGAAATTCGAATAACAAATTGTATGAGATAAATTTTAATCTATAAACTTCCATCTCTATTCAAACCAATGACTCCCATTTAGCTCTCATTCTTTACAAATCTTATTCTTAAATTTTATTATATTTGATTTCTCATGACGATTGAGAGTTGAAGATAGAAGCGCAAAGGGTGGCAAGTATTTAAGAGGAGAGAGAAGGGTAGGCCGGTGGACCCGAGAGGCATATGCGTGCGGCTTAAAGGAAAGGCCCGTTGTGCGGGCGAGGTGGGAGGAAGGGAAAGTGGAGGAGGAGGAGGTTGAGAAGCAGCTGCCAAGCGGCAAAACGAGAAACAGGAATGAAGCAGCTGGCCGCCCCGTGCAAGGCGCAGGTGCACCGACCATACATCCCTCTTTCTTCTTCCTGCCGTAAATACTAAATGGTAGCGGCAGCCGTTATCTACATGGACGCCCGTTGTCCGCGCGCGAGCAGCCGCATGCCGAGCCCTTCGGCGTGTATACGCATACCGCGAAATCGATCTTGAATTATTGTGAGCGAAAAAAAATCGGCCACAGTCATTGAGCGGCACGCGCACATCTAGGAATTCCAGATCTAAATATCGTCAATGATGGTATTGAAGAACATACGTAATATAAGTTTTTATACGTAGGACACATCATTCATCTAGATTTTATATATAGATGTGCGGAGAAAGAGGAGAGAACTCTAATTCTAGCAACATTTAATTTTATCTCAAACATTTAACGACTTTATTTTAACTGAATATACAGTTAAAATAAAATACTCGAAAAACTAATAAATTTATACTTTGATATAAATTTTATTTCATGGAAAACAACTGAGAAATGAAATGATTAAATTGTTGCTTCAAAATAAAGTATATTCTTTGTAATAAGTAAAGCTCCATTTCTCCTCTCATTCCACACCTGGTTTGGTTCAACGGCACTGCAAATTGGTACCACCTGCCTATCATCTTCTGTTTTATTTTCTCTGGTATCAGCCTTATTTCCTAACATCTGCGAGAAGAGAACAATTTACCTGACTACTGACATCCGCGCAAGAGCGGGACAGGAGGCTGGCGCGTTCTTTGGTCGCGGCGATGTCGAGCCTGATGGTACCAAGGGTGGCCTCGATCTTGGTGATCCTTCCACCAAGATCGCGTATACTCCTGCCTACCTCGGCGACGTCACCCTTCAGCAGAGCCAACTCACTCCTCATCCTCGAGCGCTCGGCAAGCTCCTCGCTGGCGTTCCGAGTCCTGAGTACCTCCGCGACCTCGCTCTGCAGTTCCGTCACGGCACTGCCTAGCCATCGCACCCTCAATCGCTCGTTCTTCGCCTCGTTGCCACTTCCGCCGCGAAGAGCGTTCACTTCCTTCCTATACGTGCGAGGGAATACGATTATAATATATGTTTTTGTGGTGTCCATTCATTTTAAAATAGTCGTATTTTTTTTATGTGTATCGTAAAAGTAACAGAGGAAACAACTAAGACCGTCGCACTTTTAAAACAAGGGTGAAACTGAAAGTAAATCTATATATTTAAATCTATATATTTATCTCTTATTATCAAGATAACTTGATAATATACTTAAATCATATTATACTACATATATTTAAATCATATTATTATTATATCAAAACATTATTATTTATCTAAAGTCAAATAGATCTTATTAAATTTTATTTATTTTTATATAGAAATACAAAAACTGTACTCTGTTGCGACCTTTGTAAAAAAATTGATCCCATAGAAACCTTAGACTTCAATTAACTTCTAAGGCTTCTCGCACAGGCATAATTATGCACTTGACGAGTTCTAGTACATGTGTATTGTATTACAATACACTGCATACAAAAAGAGACGAAGCAAATTGCGTCTTACCTCAATTGTTTCACTTCGTTCCTAAGGACGATGAGTTCGGTGTTCTTCTCCATCGCCTGTTTCAAACTCTCCTCCAAAGCATTGTAATCCTCCTGTCGATGATCCAACAACGCGCTCACTTGCTCCTGCAGTAGTTTGATCGTACTATTGAGATCCTCATCCGCGCGCGTGCCAGCGATCAACGTATTCGCAGCTATAATCGCTGATAACAGCAACAACAGATTCGCCATCTCCACGATCTCTTGAATATCTTCAGTCAAGATCTTCGGATTTTTATACTTCTCAATTCATATATATTTCCCCTCGGGGAAATATATTTATTTTATAAATCCTCGCGATGTGTATTATTTTATCATTTATACAGATCCTCGGATATTTATACTCGATATTTAACAGATCCTTTTTAATTAATCTCTTTTAAATTCTCGCATCTTCAAATTTTTGAAAATTCTCACCGGGACCTCAATTTTGAATTTCCTCAGTAAGAATTTTTTACGAACACCTTACTATTTGACACAACTGGTGAACGGATTTATCGTGATTCAACGTGATTTTTACACGATTTATCCGATTTATCCGATTTATCTCGATCGTTCAGTCAAGTCGCGAAGTCACATGCAGTGCGAGGATTGGCACGATGTGTTTGACCGCTTCTCGAAAGCTTACTGACGCGACCGAAACGGTGTACGAGTTTTATATCGGCCCTTGGACAAAGGTCCGCTCGGACCCGGTGTGGAGCAGGTGTTCGGCAACACCAGGCCTTCGTCAGGTATATATTGTCTCGCGCGCCGCCATCCGTATCCCCACATGCCTGTTATGCGGTCCCTACCCACTCATATTCCAAGTGAGCATAAGATCGTAATAGATACGTCGTATATGAGATCGTGATATGATAAATGTGCGAGTACAGGGTGCTGGATAATAAGCACGGGTGGCGAACGAGGCGAGATTTTCGGCTGAAAGTTTTCTTCTCTCGATAAAATTTAATTTGAGTTAAAAAACATAGATATCTTTCTATAAAACTTTTTAAATTTTACTTTTTAACTGGACGTATTACGTTTTAAGAGGATATGGATTTCTGTTGTGTCGCCTAATCGGAAAAAAAATGAGAAAAACGGCCAATTCGACATATCAGTTAAAATTAATAATTTATTGAAAACAATTGTCCAACCTGTTGGAATCTACCGTCTATGTTTACGGATATGGTAACGCATTAGTGGATATTCAATTGGGATGGAAATACGGCTACGTGTTTATGTGTTTGGATTCATTTGTATGACAAAATGTTGGATATAATATCGAAATTCCCACGCGCGCACAGACGCGTGTGAAAATAACGTTCTCCCGTTAAATACAACGTCATTCGTTCCCGAATAATATTTATATGATCTCACGATATTTGTTCGAAGTCGATGCTAACGATGCTAATATTACCGAATATTCCATGAGTAATAATATGGCAGAAAATGGCACCGAGCTAATTATTCCTGTAAAGGCGAATAATCGATTCAACGAATACGATAGATTCGAATAGAATTAGATATAACAGAGAGCTTTTGCAATACCGTGTTTTGAATATGATAAACACTAAAAATCACAATGCTGCAACGGATATGATTGATAACTTGTGATTTATTTATAATACAAGCTTTGCGAAATATACCTAGTAAACAAACTATCCGTGGAATTAGCAGATTGGTAACAAATTCTATTAAAAAAATTTAATAGGTTTAATACTCTTTATATTCGCATTAAGTGTTCTACAGCCGGAAGGGCTTATCGACAACATGATAGTAGATTAATGGCAGAAATTGAGCAAAGTCTGTTGAACGCAGATTCTTGATTTCTGCTATCAAATCTGCTCCTACTATCAATCTGCTGTCAAAGTTATGTAAATATTAAATGGAGTTCGTAAAATATTTTCATATATTCGGCTTATTTTTATCACTGTCGTGACTTTCACAGAAGTTTCTTTGACAGATTAAATGGCGTAACGTCTTGTAAATATTAATCCTCCTAAAAGATCCGCACAAATAACAATTCATTTAACAAGAAGTTTACATTGAACACAGATTCTGCTCGATTTCTGCTATCATTCTGCGTCAAACTATAAATAAATCTGCTTGGTTCTTGCCACCAATCTGCTGTCAAATATAAACAAATTCTGTTATATTCTTTGTGACGTTCTATCAGCAGCATATATAGATTCTGCATTAAATTTGTAACCTTCCAGTAGATCTATTCTGTAACTTTTAATAACAGTTCGTTATGCTATCGTTACGCAGCTTTTTCACTATGTAAAATAATTGCGCAACAACATCCCTAGCTAATAAAATTGTAAAAAGTCACAAAATAGGTCTACTGTTGATAAAATTTATCAGTAGACATTTTTTGTTAGCAAAAAATGTCAAAATCTATTCAAGCAAACTTGGCTGTCTGAATATTTATACCAAACACGCGAATTTAGCGTTTATAGTATTCAAGGTGTTTATGATATTGCAAAAACTCGCCAACAATCGCGGGATGGAGTGAAGGGTGAATTGAATCAAAATTAAAAACCTGCACAATAGAAATAGCATAAGAGAAAACAATAGAAACTGAAAGAATTTTCAAAAGATACAAGAGTGGAAGTGACAAAAAAATTTTCATTCTAATCCTATTCACCCTACATTTCCGGCCAGCCCCATTACAATACATATTACGTAAATAATTTACCGCTTATATTTTATAGAACCAAACTCACGTTAATTCACTTCGGTTCTACATTGCAAATCTAGGCAATAATTCACTTAAATTGTGCCTTAGGGATGGGAGAGGGCGTAGCTAATAGCTCTTATGATCGAAAACAAAATATATAAATTTCTATACACAACAATTAGTTGAATCTCAAAACGCGTAAACAAAAAAGCAATCTTAACGAAAAAAATAAAAATAAAAAGCAAACGCAGAAGCTTTTTCTTTTTGTTATCATTGCTACGTCCCTGGTTGGGGCATTTCGTATGCCTAACACTTGCCAATCGCGTGTCCCCAATAAATTCTCTAAAGAATTACGTCACGCATCTTCAGAATTTGCTACTCTGTAACAAGTACTATATACTTAGCACATACTACGGAAGTTAATCCGATTACACAGCCAGAAAGTCAAACTTAATTTTGTGCAATGTGCGTACATAACGCTAATTGGATTCTTTTTAAGTCTGGGCAGATCCGTACGTGCCGGTCGGCGGTCGGTAGAGTCTAGGCAGCGTCAGAATCTGCAAGCTGTTGAACGCATACTTGCGCACACCGATATTCTTCCACGTGTTCTCCCGGCGACAGCCCTCGCTAAAACAGAAAGAAACAATGCATTCATCAGGCATTTTCAAAATAATATATATCAAATAATATAATTCAAAATTTACGAGACAATCCTAATTGCCAATAATATAAAAAAATATTTAAAATTATTTCGTATATTACGCGAGAATAGAAAAATAATTTTTTAAAATTTAATTACGTATAATGATTAATTCGACTCCGTTCAAATATCTTTTTCTCTTCCTTTTACACTTACCTTCGCATACAGTCGAGAGCCCTCATGTACTCGTGTTCAGCCAGATGATATTCCGATGACAATATATTGACTTGTTCAAGAGTGATAGACATACTAGTCCGATCTTTCGCGCTTTTACAGCTGGTAAATCTCAAACCACGCATTCTTCGACATATTTGCGAGGATAATTGCAAGATTTCTACATTCTTATTGACTCTTTCTTGCACACACGTTTTTAAATTCACCATCATATCCGATAATGTGTGGCCCAGAATTGACCTAGCGGCAACTGAAATAAAAAAATATATCAATTTTAGAATCTATTAACAAAAAATATGTAAACAATGCAAAAATCTAAAAGGCGTTCAAAGAAAATATCTTATAAGTTTTAAATATTTTTAAATAATATTTCTTAGATTATTATCTTTACAATAAGCTTAGTTAGTTCTATATACTATGTACTATATACTATATACTATATACTATATACTTACAACGCGTAGATGTAGGTTCCGTTGGTAAATTCAGTTTCTTAAATCTTAAATAATATTCGTTCAATCTATCAAAGTTGTCCATATTGCTTTTCTCCTGTGGTTTTGTGGTGCCAAGGCTCTCGGCTAAGGAAGCCATTTCGTTGATACCGACATTGAAGAACACGGGAGTTACGTTGAACGACAACGTTTGTCTTGAGGAGGGCACTAATGGCAAGAGAGAGTAAATCGCGTCTGGAACCGGGAGGATTACCGTTAGCGCACTTCGCGAGCCTACTACGCGCGGCACAGGAAGCTGGAATGCGTTAGACTTTCCTTCAACTCTGTAAGAATAACATTTGCGTTAGGTGGAAATTTCTTTTTAACTCTTAAACTTCACTATGGAAACAACAATTGGTGTATAGCATACTCAACCCAATTCAATTGTTTATAATTTACATAAAATTAACACGCAGTTATTAAATTTCGATTTCAACGATTGTTAAGTCCGACACTTTCAAGTACTCAGGACATCTAATCGAAGAACAACATCAGAAATAATAAGTATGCTTTCACAGCATACTGATAAAGAAGACATCCCACAGTAACACCGGGGCAAGGATGATATTGCGGAAGAGAATTTCGTAATATTTCCGGAGTGGAAACTATTCTAGACAGAAACGGGAACCGACGAGAGTATTCAGCAAAACGAAAAAAAAAAGTTTGTCAAAACTTTTGTATAGACTTACAGAAAAGTTTCTACGTTTAGAAGAAGTTAAGTTTAAGAAAAAGTTAAATTTAACGAGTCGATTTTACTATAATGCATTTTATACTTAACTATCTAATCGAAATAAAGGAAAACGTTTGCTTGATTAAGCAATGGAAAAGTATCGGAAAAAAACTGGATATGCCATATTGAAAAGGCGTTTAAGGATCAATTAAAAAATGTGATAAAACTTCTGCCTACCTCGGTTGAATGCCGCATCTGGACAGAGTAAACGTAACAGTATGCGTGTCTTCGACCGCTACAGCCATGTCGCCCCACATGTCTATCTCGTCTCCGTAATAGCTAAGAAGGCCTTCAAAGGAGACCAATGGTCCCAGAGTTGTAAGTATTAGCAGAAACATCGGATCGGGTCGTTGACACCATAATTTCGCCATTATGCCGGTTACTAAGGCAGTTAGCTGAAATTTTATGGGGTTATTCTCAAATGTTCTTACATATCTTTCCAAATTGAATAATATAACGATAAACTCACCGCTTGACTAAAGCAAACATCTCGTCTATATCGGACGTTGCATGCGCGTTGCGCCGTTTTTGAATCCTCCTGTACGCGAAATACGGAATGTGTCAGTCTGGCAGTTTTCAGCAGACCGTCCATAGCTTGCCGCAGCTTCTTCATGCTCGGCCTGAGCTCGCTCGTCCAATCGACAATCGACGCGAAGTCTAGGCCCTCAGTAAATTTGTTCCTCTGTCCCGAATTACTTTTGATCACACGCGTCATCGAATCGACTGCTTGGCACACTTCATTGGAAGACGAGTTACGATAAATATCGGTTATCCCTAATAATGTATTATGTTGTATGTCTTTACTACGTTTTACTACGTTTTTACATAAAGAACATTATATAAGGAGACTTCCTTACCTTCCTTTGCCTTGGAGAGCGCTGATTTCTCCAATCCTGGGCTGGACTGCTGCAGCTCGTTTGATTCCTCAAGCAATTTGTTTGATTCCTCACATTTAATACCGTTCTTTGGCTGAATGGTAACGACTTCAACATTATGCCGATTGCTCGGCAAGCAGCCCTTTAAACTCTGCGACCTGCCCAGACTACCTTTGTTACGCAATCGTACGGCTGGACTGCTGCATCTGCCACAGAGAAACTTCACCTTAGACACGAGGCACATGACGCTCGCCTCAATATTCAACTGAGTGAGATCCCACGGCTCCGGCTCATCTGTAGGTTTGTAATAATTTGCGGATGGCGAATTGCACATTTTTTGAGTGTCTAAGAAACGCTTGCATGGATCAGTATCGTTCTTCAAATCTTCCTTCTCGTCGTCGTAGCCTTCCTTTCTTTCGTTGTCGTGATTTCGCTGAATACTCTCGTCAGTTTCCGTTTCTGCCTGTTTAGGATAATCCTCCACATCCGGAAATATTACAAAATTCTCTTCCGCAACGTCGCCCTCTCCGGTGTTATTGTTCGGCGCTTCATTTCTCGAGTACGCTATGGAAGTATACTCGCCATTTCTGATGCCGTTCTTCGACCAGATATCTTGCACGCATTCAGGAGTATCAGGCGTAACGAAATCGTCGAAATCGGGGCTCTTTAAGTCGAAATTAAGTTGCTGCGTGATTCGTTTAAAGGGTGACAAGGATTGATTAATTTTAAAATCCAACGTCAAAGTGTCGTCCGAAGATGAGGTCGAATTCTCCTGAACTTTCGCGACTTTGTACTCTTCCAAAAATGTTAAAGCCTCCTCTACTAAGCCGGGATCCCAGAGACTAAGTAAGATCCTAGTTTTTGTGATCATATCCTCGCATATCGGCAACATGCCACTCGTCTGCTTCTCCTTGGCAAGTTTCATCAAAGATCTCATTGCTTCTACAACGTCCCGGCGTAATTGTTTGATCGCTTGGATCGCGTCATGCGCCATCGTAATTTTGGATGTTCCCTGATATAGCTGATTACTTCGCATAGGCGACTCTTTTAGTGCCTGCACCAATCTGCAGACAAAAAACAATATTACCAAAAACTGTAATTGTATTTTATATACTTTGACGATCATTTGAATAAGGGTGTACCTTATGAGTCCGCCGTTTTTGCTTTTATGGGAATGGGCTGTAAACGCTCCTACGCTAATAAAATCATAAAATCCACATTTGTTCAATGTATCGTTGTGAACCCACATTCGTTGAAGATGTAAATTCAAAGGCGCAAATTCGAGAGTACGGTCGTTCTTACGCGACGACTGCTTGAAATAACTCCCTAAAATGCAAATCATCAAACATTAGAACATTAAATTTTTAGAGACGAGCTAAAATTCATTTTTTCTTTCACGAACATATTGAACTATTTGTTACGAAATAAACATGTACTCACCTTTGTAGGCGGCTAAGTTTTCTTTGGCTTGGGAATACAAATGTAACAAGTGAAGATGACGATCGAGCAATTCGATTTGCTTTGTATGCCATGGCTCTCTCAATTCTCCCATTCCAGCTACCTCTTGTAATAATTCCTTTTCTTCCTGTATCCAAATAGCTCTGCAATTAACCGCGACGTTATTTCACTATGATTTTTCACGATTTTTACTATTTATCAGATGAAATATGCTCACAATAAATGCTGTGGAAATTGGAAACAAAGTTTACTTTCTGCCATAATCTCATGTACGCATATATCACCTCCTAATCCGGAGTGGAATCTACGATAACCAGATCAGATGAGGGCTATAAAATGCATTTATAATAACGTCGATTTATTAGTGTAGAAATTTACCTGTAAGTCTGCACAAATGGATTCGCAAAGAGAAGTTTTAATTGGCCTTGATGTGGGAACTTAATTTTTGTCCCTAATCTTGGAGGTAACGATTGTGAGCGTCTATGTGAAGGCAGCTAAAAAAATGTTTACATATCGATAAGAATTAAATGGTTGTATAAACAAAATAATGACAATTCTGTCTAGAAACACTGATCAAATTAACTTATTACTTGTTGATTATTACTGTTGTATACTGCATTTCGCGATGGTGTACTCTCTGTGCTATTCCCTTTATCCTCGGCTTCCAGATTCCACACATTAATTGTTAAAAATCCAACTGTCGTTGTTTTGGCTGATTTTAATGGTATCCTTAATCTAAAAAAAAATCCAACAAAAATAAAAACAGTTGAAACAACACAATTAATTAAATAATTTTGATACATGCAGTTAATCAAAGAAAATACATTTTCTTAAATATATAAAATTTTAATTTAAAAAAACATGTAATTAAATTAAAAATTTTTAAATTTTATATTCCAATGCAGGATTTTCGAATTTATTAAATCGATATTCACAAATTAGAATTACCTAGGAGTGTCTTGCACTGTACTGAATGTCACTACCGCACTTCCTATTGGAGTTGCGGTTTGGCTGACTCTTTCTCTGACGTCATATGCTGTTATCCTAATTTTCGTTTCAGTGGTTAATCCATCGCTAGCGCGGAAGCTTACCGTAGTTAAGAAATTCGGATTACTACTTCGCTGAAACAGGTCACGAAGAAACTCTTATAGAATTACAACTTGAAGGGGAAACAGTTTTCGAGAATTTTTTGTAGTTACCTCTACAACTTCCGTTCGTGCATACTTAATCCAAGTTTTGGAAGATTTAGACTGTACATCTATCTCTAAAACGGGAGTGGGTGGTCGGCCGTGTCCATCACACAACAGATTGTCGCAGGCTAATGATATCTCGCACATTGGTACTTCCGCTGGATCTGAAAAAAACAAATTCAGTATCCATTCACGAGACCAATGAATACGTCAAATTTTATTTATGCTTCATGCATTAAGCGTGAAACAATAGCGATTCACACAGAATACAATTTTATTATTACGTATACTTGTAGCTGTAATGAACTTTACTAGCTTTAAACAAATGACAAAGTTGTATTCTGCGAAAAACATTGCAATGATATTTTATTAATAAAAATTCAACAAAAATATCTCTCAAATCCTGCATTAATTAACTCCACGAATTTAATATTAAATTTGTCAGTAAATTTTTAATTTAATTTTTGTCAAATTTTGCTTAAGTAATCTAAGATTAAAGAGCTTACAATAATCAATATGCTAAAGAAGGCGTGAAAAAAATTGTGCGTTCCCCAGACAAGAAAAAACTTTCAATTTTGAGACAATTAAAGCGTTCACACCTGTGAAGGTCCCGCGCTGCAGCCGCAACATCTGTATATCGGTGTCGTGTTTGTGCCCGCTGAAGGCCTCGATGCGCTGTCGCAACGATAACAACTGGCTCCGCATACACTCGTAGCTGGCCAGCTGCAGCGCCTGCAACCAACTGTCCCGTTCCTCGGCCGTGTTGGCGCCTAACTGTTGAAACAAGCCTCCGTCGAAAACTGCAACATTTTTCCCTTTCTGTGCTTTTTAACGTCGCTTTGCATGCTACGTGAAAGCGAGATAGGCATGCACACATGCAGATGACGACGAGTATGTCATCAATGCATCGTGACAGTGATAAGGAAGAAAGAGAGGAGAGGAAAGGAAAATACAAGAAGCTACAAATGATGATACTTGCCTATGCTGAATCCGTAAGGAACCTGATTGCTGGACGGATCCACACGAACCGTACACTGTTCCAGTATGATCACTCCTAGCGGCTCCGACCACTGTTCCCGCGATTTGAAATAGAATAGAAGGTTGCCTCGCAGTCTGCACCATCGTTCGAGACTTACTGCACAAGAGAAGCAAAGCAGCAGCGGCTTAAGCGCGATCGTTCATATTGGGATATTTTCATTAGAGAGGGGATTTCTGTGAGCGATAATAAGCGGCAGAAAAAGAAACAGAGGAAGAGGAGGACAATATCTTTTGCATCCGTTTGGTTCATTATGGACATTCTAGCGATTAATGATCATGTTTTTCGAAAGAGCTTATCAGTCGCATCGAAACAGTCATTAATAATAATGTGCAAATAAAGATCAGGCTCTCCAAATAAAGATCTGTTAAAGATTTATTAGCAATTGGACTTCAGTTTACTGCGCTTGAGAATACTGGTTAATATTAATAAAGAACATACCTACGTGTCCTCTTCTGATTTTAATAAGCTGTGGATATATAATATTAAAATATAGATAAAACATGAACCACATATTTTTTATAAGTACTTTCTCGTGCGTTCAAAAAAATAAAATTCTCTCTTGAAAAGAATTGATTTTTCCTGAGTGAAAATTGTCTAAATGATCAAAGATACAAAAAAATGTTTTAAATAAAAGTTAAGTGATTTCAAAAGTATTTTATAGTAATGATTTAAAAATTATAATAATAAAAAAAATAATAGTGATTTAAAAAATATTTTATTTATAAAAAATTAAAAAAATTGTTTATTCTCTTAACACATGCACACATAAAAAATAAAGAATAAAATAAGAAAGCACTTAAAAAAATATGTATCTCTTATTTTTTTCTTATATATTGAAAGCTTATAAAAATTGGAAGGGAACATTTGATTATGTTCCCAGATAATCGTGACAAGATTATTTTTTTTCTTATAGTTTACATAAAATATTATGTTCTTCCGAAAATACATGATTTCTCATGAGATCGATTACCCTTATCATTCCATCACATTACGTCACTGTGGTCTTTGATTTCTACTATATTTATTCTTTTCATTAAAATCAATGCGATTGATACGCTCTTGAATTACAGGTATTTACAAATACAAGCACTAAAAACAAGATTCTTACATGCTACGTAAAGATATAAATGTAAAATGTATACAAGTATTTAAAAAATATTTTCTACTTATTTTCTTTAAATTTAAAACGCTGCGGGTCTCGTGAACGGTGGATTAAATCAAAACTTCTACGTTATTTTTCCTTATTTTTCCTTATTTTTCCAGAGTTTCTATCGAAAAATGCACACAACATGCGAAACATTTCATTTCACATGCAATTCTCGATTTACCACCGAAAGCGATCTTTGTCTTGAATTTATCAAGCTTTCGCACTTAATTAACTTTTTAAAAAAATAATCCCACAATCTATATAATACTGAGATATTAATTGCTGATAACAATTTAAATAATGCAAACCAAAAGACAAATTACAAAATATTATAGCTGTGAGAGTTTGTTAATATTGAGAATTTTCGTTTTTATTCCGATAAATCGAGAATCAAGCGCTCAGTAATAAATTCACTGCATGCAAACATTACATATTAAGCAAAAAAGTCAAATTAATAATTTTAGTGTAAAAATTAGATACATATTAAATACGAAAGAATAGAGATGTTAAATTAATTTCCGAGCTGAAAATTTGGATATTTTATTTATTCGTTAGATTATCTAATTTTCCTTATCCAATCTTTGTTTCAATATGCCATAAATAAATTGCGAGATTGATCTCACTGAAGCGTGCGTCGAACTCTTGCAAGTGTTTTTTAAGTGTCGAAGGAAATGCGTCCACACACGTTAATCAAGATTAGTCGGGCCGTCAAAGAGCGTGTTAATCGCGTTAAAAATTGTGAAGTAGGAGCGTGGAGATGGTTTCCAATAAGTATGTATCATATTACAGCAAAATGCACTCGGGCAAATGTACCTTTGCTCAAGCCGGCAGTAACGCAATTGAGATCTCGTAGACTTTTATGCGACCTTCCTTTCTGATTTTTGTTCTCGGATTTTTTACCTGTACCTGAAAATTGCACGAGATTGCTAATAGCCGCCACAACGACATCTTAATAAAGTAAAAGGGCAAGGAGAAAGAGCAGCGAGTGAGTTAATTTAACTGTTGCGATTATATGTCAGGTCGTATCGATTTATAACAAATCGCATGAAATGTAGGTTTCTGCGGATCTCTTTGTTATCAGTTTATTAATATCTCGTTAATGAATGATTATTTTTATCGTCGTCAATTCATAGAAAGAAGGAATAGATATTATCTTTAAATAACTCTTTTGATTTTATTTTTTGACGAATTCTCGTTGTTATTAGAACATTTCTGGCTCGTAATATTAAAAAACATCATTTAGTTATCTATTTTTTACTCAGATATCTTAGTATGTATTTAATTTAGAGTAGAATTTTAGATAATGTAGGATAAGGTCGTAATTTCAAATATGATATAATTGAACAAAATTAAAGGCCTATTTTTTATCAAAAAACTCTTTGAATTACACGGTGCGATAAGTTAAAATGAGATAAGTTAAAATGAAATAAAAAATATATGTTTATTTTTATTTGAACTTATTGCACTGGATTTATTGCATTATAGACCAGTTCAGAGAGTTTACCGATAAAAACAGACGTAAGATTTTTTTTAGTTTCAAGTTCGATGGTCTTTTTCCATTTTGGTACCTCTTTAAGGTACTCCCTCTACATGATGAGATTAGAATTATCAAACTTGAACCTCGGAAATCTTCAAATTTTACTTTCTTGTGAATTGTACCGTGTTCGAAATTGTATCACCTCACCTTATAGTTTTAAATTAATCGAATAGACTTCGTTCTATTCTTGATACCTTCACGAAGTTTCTAATGCTAACGTCATTCAATGTATGACAAAACAAATAGTCTGCTTCGTGCAAAGCCATGCCGTAATACGAAAGAACAGAGAAACAGGATAAATTATCAGTCTCTCCGCTGATGTCATGGGGCATCGAATAAGTCAAATGGAACAATTCATAGGAGCCGATAAAATCTCTTTCGTGCAACATATTCTATCATAATGTAACATTTAATAAATCGTTAAGGGTATATGAGCCTAAATATCAAACAATTCCAATCAATAAATATAAAAAGACTTCGAACGACATTAATGAATCATGTCTCTTTTATTACTAAAACAAAGCTAGAACCAAATGCAGCCATTTTTGTAAATACTTGTAAGGCTAAATATTATATCCATTTTTATAATAAATTTTTCAAGAATGTTAATTGCGAGACAGACAAGTTCTCAAGTCTTCAAGTCTCTCTATCCTACAGTCAATCAACAGACTTGAAAATTTTTCGTACCACAAAAACGGACAAATGTAATAATAGTCTAATACGTTCGATAATCTGAATCGTAAGATCTTCTATAAAGGTCTCTACGTCAAACAATAAAGAATAAAGAATTTTTAGAAATTTATCGTCAAGCCTTGAACAAAGAATAATCATGCATCGGTAATCATTCACCAAGATAAATTCTATCGCTATAATTGATCTTATAATTTGAAGAGGTATTTATTGCGTTTGTGGACGTTCCAAGAACTCACTTTCCGTCCTGCGAAAGAAGCCTTCTTGCCGTTCTCTTACGTACAGGATACCCTCTTTCTCGAATTTTTGCGAAGGCTGCGTAGCCAGAGTCAATAGCTCCTGCTTATTGAATCTCATCTTGCGCAGGCAATCAAGCCGACATATTTACAGTTTTCGCTGCTTACTTGTCTCTTATATACTGGAAGTTGAAAAAGTCTTTAAAAACCATCATGCATCCTTGAAATTTCGTTGCAATGCAACTATTATACAATCTTGAGAACTAACATTCTTTTTCTCTATCAATTCTGTATTAATTTAATTTTAAAATATGTTGAATTTAATTTACAAATATGTAAGCATAACAAGAATTGATGCCTTATATTTGGTATACATTTTATATTACCCATTCATGACTTATAGCAGTACACTGAGAAAAATGTCTTGGTTGTAACAACAAGAGGCACAAACAAATTGCGGCCTAAATTATACTAATCAGAAATATAATTATTTATCGTAATTAAATTTCTGATTATCTCGATTAGAAGCTTGATAAAAAGTGTCTGATTTGTACACGACTGTTAAACTCATAATATCAAATTATATCCAATTTTAATTATTTATAATCATTTCTATTCATCGTCACTGTTTTTATTCAATATGTATTATCATTAATTTATAAATAATTAAACAGTGGAGTTAAACAATTTAATTCAAGAAAATTTATTAAATTTGAGTCAAATTTAATTAATTATTTAAAGGTATATGTTAATATGGACTTTAAAAGGACTAATTATAGAAATAGATTGATTTACATTTTGATATACATAAAAGTAAAAAATAACAAAATTATTTAACTCAAAAGATTGGGTTGCCATTGCTTCTTTGATATGTAATAGTAAACCTTTATAATTTATCGAATCTATCAGAATTTAATACAATCAATCTTCTCGATATAAGAAATATAACTTTCAAAATAGTATAAAGTATAAACTTCAACATTTCAAAATATATCTTTAGTCTGATCGTATAATAAGAACTTCAACTATAAAACACAATATTCTTAGAAAGTTATATGAATGTCAAATAATGTTCAAGTAACATTCTAGGAATATAGGAATGAGTACTCCTAATTTCAATTGAGTTAATCAATAAGGTATCTTTACTTTTGAATCTTTGATATATATATATATATATACACACACAGATCTTTCATATCTTGTAAATTTCTTTCTTTTGAAATACTAGAAACAGCTAATATTCTTTCTTTTTTTTTTTAAATATATAACTTCATAAATACTTTCTAAAGATGTTAAAGTAAGCTATATATAAGAATCATTTAATAATTTTGGTATACTTGTAAAAATTATGAAAATTAACAGGGAATGACTAATAATGTAAAGAACCAAAAACCATCGTGCGTAGGTACTAAGAATTAACTAGGAACTAATTCATTAACCGAGTCACAAATTTATTCACGGAAAAACAAAGGCTTATAAAGAGGAGGGAGAGACGTACCATTTTTACAGATGGATCACTGCTCAAAATTCCTCTCGCTGTCATCGGCATTGCGGCACGCTCTAAAAGATCAAAATACGATTGGAAAACGGTAATCGGCAACACGGTATCGAAAAATTTCTACATTCGCTCACTCACGCCGACGGTAGAATGCTGAATTCAGTAGCAACGGGAATCCAGGGTATCCAGGCTCGCCCGTTCTCGCGAGGAAACTCGCAGTCGCGCATCGGGGAATCCCTGTCAAAAACCAACCGTGTCCCGCACCGCCGTACCCCACGGACAGTTCATTCCCGTCGCGTTATCGGTGCAAATTAATCTTAAGCCGACGGGACGCACGTGCGACATGGAGAACGAATCGGTCGGGATCGTACGGACGTCCGATTCGCGCGGCAACGTTAACGCATCGCGGGCGAGACTTTAAGGCGTGAAAGGCAAACATAGCGGTCGGCGATGTGACGAAGTAACGGGCATCGTGTCCACACTGACAGCAACTGAGAGGCAATCAGAGCAAATCAGAGACGATAAGAACCACTACCGTGTACCGGAGTTCACCGGAGTTCACCGGAGTGCGACGTGCGAGTACGATCTGTGCTCTGTGCAACTGGGTGGTGAGTGGTCTCGTTTTCTTTGCTGTTTTTCGAAAAATTCTGACACCATGGCACCATCTACTAGCCGATCATGAGTTCTTGATCAATAAGTCGAATATCGATAGATGATAATGTCAGGTCTGATATCAGAGTGCATTTCATTTGGCACTTACTACGTTCGCTAGCGTTATTAGAATATTCATAATTTAATTGCTCAACACTTAATGAATCTGCTCACTTTTGTAAGTTTTATCTCATTCCAAGATACACAATCGACTCTCTAGTAGAATTTCTTTGAAAGAACATATAAGGTGTAATTGTATCTTAAAAGTGTAGTTGCATATAATCTTGATCCTAACCTCATTCTGGTCTAACCTAGAAGGTTTCTAGTTTGATCTATTTTCTTTTGGATTTTCGTCAATATTATATTTAATTATATCTGATTATATCAAAAAATTGACAAAATTATTTTAAAAAATCGACCGAACGTCATCCAAGCGTTGTATAAACTCAAGGAGAAGTCAAAGGCGCACAACTCCCACCGATCGGTGGAAATCGCTTTTAAAAGGAAGGTTTTCATCAACGTTAATAGATAACAGAATGTATTATTGAGCATTTAGCTTGCGTCGGATACGAGTGTATGTACATACATCTGTCGCGACATGTCTGTTAAGCTTTTGCGCTATCTCGTCAGCGACTTTATTCCGAAAGGTCAACATGTTCGTCACGGCCATCGGATACGAGGAAAACCACCGACGATCGCCCGTACCTTGAAACAGCGTCTCGAGGAACTGAATCGAGAAGACCCGACTTTGGATTTCAAGGTGAACATTGGTTATCTGGTGACCAAGACCACCAGACGCTCGATAACGAGCGATTGGATGAACATGATCATAGCACGCAGGAACAACGCCGAGCTCGAGAAATCGTCGCGCGCCAGGAAGCTGTTGGTGGATCTAAAGATAGTGAAAGAGGACTGGCTACAAATGGATGGGCCCTCTCACATTCATAGAATAGCGAAGCACTATGGCATTTACAATGATCTGTACGGAGACGCTTACTTTATGCCAGTAGTCCCACTGAACGTAAGCTACGATCTAGAGGATGACAAGCTGGTAAAGGTTTACACCGGTAACGTGATCAAGCCAAGCGAGGCTTCTAAGGCACCTGATGTAACATACAATGCAGAGGATGGAACACTGTGGAGCCTGATAATGTGTACGCCAGATGGTAACTTGACCAGTAAAAACAATGAATATTGTCACTGGTTCATCGGCAATATTCCTGGGAATCGTTTGAAGGAAGGAGAAGAGTTAGTGGATTATCTGCAACCAATAGCGCCATATGGCATTGGCTACTGCAGATACATCTTTGTGCTTTACAAGCAGAATCATAGCATAGATTTCTCGGAATACAAGAAAGCTAAGCCCTGCTTGAATTTGGAGGACCGTAACTGGAGAACGCTGGACTTTTATAGAAAATATCAGGACCAATTGACTCCTGCTGGTTTGGCGTTCTTCCAGTCAGATTGGGACCACTCGCTAAAGGAATTTTATTACAATACGCTAAAAATGAGAGTACCGATATTTCGGTATAATTTCCCTAAACCATATATAAAGAAGCAAACGTGGTTTCCTTTGAAGGAACCCTTTAATATTTATTTGGATAAATATCGCGATCCCAAACAAATAAAAAAGGAATTTCTGTTGAGAAAATTGAAGAAGGTTCATCCCTTCGACGGGCCAGAGCTATCAAGAAGATTCCCATTGGCTCATCTTGATAGAAAATATATACCCTCCTGGCTGAAATTCGAGATAATAAAGAAGACGCTGGGATACGGTCATGTTAACGACCTCGATGAATACTAGATTTATACTGATTGATAATGCAGAATATTATACAATAAATAAAAATTGTTTTCAAATGTTGCATTTTATTGTGATGAGCGTTGACGCGATAAATTCTATTCCGGTTTCAGATGTGCCTCTATAATTTGCCTGCTGTGATACTTGATGTCTGCTCGCGTTGGAATAGCAACGTCGACCATCTCATGTTCAACCAATAGTCCTGTAAATTCGTATGGCTTGTATGGAGATATTTTGTAAGTCGATAAAAAATTATTAAAGCTGTACAGTTTACAGACAAAAGAAGAGATGATTTACCAATCGGTTCTTCTTCGCCAGTCCCGAATATCAAATTGGAATTATAATTCGATACATAGGTATGGTAGAGATCTCGGGCTTCATCTTCCTTCTCTTCTAGCGCGAAGTTACTAATATTGAAGAGAATGTTTATTTTTCGGTTGATTTTAACTAGCAGCGCTAAAACTGTGAAACCGATACATTACGGTTTAATTAATTATTATTTCTATCGTAATTCCTATCTTAACATTTTAAGGAACAGAGAAAGATTTGAATTGATATTTAATTAATTATAACTTTTTTTACCATCTGTGTCCATTCGTTCGATTTCTATTAACGCGTCGTGATCTTCTATATCTTCTTTATCATTAATTATCAATTCTTTCTTATTCCCGTCTTTGACCGGTTTCTTCATTCCTTTTTGTTTGTTGACACAAAGCAACATTGTATTCATATTCTGTAAGGCCGCTCTGATATTTGTGAGTAATTCGCCGTGAGCTGTTATCTGTTCCTTAAGATTTTTCTCACGTTTCTTCTCGATTTTAATTTGTTCCAATATATCTTGCGTACCGTTTATCTTAAATCTGAAAAATATCGCGTTTTCAAATTATCAATTCGTTAATGAGATAAAAAACTGTGCCTACTGGAGAAAAAGATTAATCATATTATTCCTTTTTTAATGTATTAATTATACTCAATGCTTCGTCATAGTTTGTAGCAATTATTTACTGTTCTTTTGTGGAATACTTGAGACCCTCGAGAACTTGTAACGCCTGATGTTTTTTGCTTAATAAAATCTCACGGTTCTTTATATTGATGTCTAATCGCGCTAGCAAAGCTATTCTGTGTTCAGATTGATTTTCAAACCTGATTGCAGGAAGAAAATATTTTATATAGCAACTGTAGATATTATTATAAAATATGTAGAATGTAAAATAGAATACCTTGATAGTAGATCATGATATGAACGCACGAGTAAAACGTCTTTCACTTCAGTGCAGATATTTTCCAAATGTGCTAATTGATTTTCTAATGTTTTGTTAAATAAATCGGTATCTCTTTTCGTAAAAATGTGATCGCTCTATAAATAAGAAAATATTTGAATGTGTGAACCTCTTCATTATACAAATCATTATTATAAAGTAGTATATTTGTAAAACTCTAGAAGCTCTATAAACAGCACATTATGTCAGCATGTATAAAGTTGTTAATTAACATGAATATTTTTTGCTAAAATTTTATTATAAAATTTTACTATATCTTTATAAAAATCTTTTCCACGATTTTTGCCATAAAGAGGGACTAATAGCTCTATACAATTTTTATTTGTAATAAGAGTAATTTTATTCACCTCAACACGCACTAATGACTGTGCGTAAGCCCACAAATCCTTCACCTGACTGTTTACAATACTCAACATTTGTTCTCTAATTTTCATATTATGCCAGACAACTCGAGACATTCGTTTATATTTTTGTCTAATGTCGTCCAAATTCTCCGTTGCTAGTTGACCCATCACTGTCACCTTCAACATCACTTTGCATTGGGAAGATTGGTTCTCTTTCAAAATATTCATTAGGGTATCGAAAAATGTCGCGTCCTACAAAGATTTCGTAAGAGTAAAAATGATGCAGTCATATAAAAAAAAATCTTTGAATTAGATTCCTTATGTTTTTGAGATAAAATACTGTCTTTGAAAATTAATAATGCGACAATCACAGATTTACTTTTTTCAAGATATTTAGCATCGACCAATATGTAGCATATATGTCTTTTGCTGCGTCATATTTTACGATGGACCGCTGTAATTGTGCTACCAATCGTTGCTGCTCGCAGTTCGGTCGATATTCGCTTTGCTCTTCGAGTTCAGTTGAAAGAATGTGATGTTCCAGCTTGTCATTCAGCGAACGAGCAAATCTTTATGGCTCAAAGTTAGCGCAAAACGAGTATACAAATCTTAATATTTCATATTGAATATATACATAAGAAACGTCATTATTGCGATATATTAATATATATATATGAACTGTAAGGATGGGCAATAACTTTGGCCACCTGGAGCATTTCCGTCATTTTTAGAGACATGAAAATATTTTAATTACGTAAATTTTATGATATCAAAAGGATCATAATATGATAATAATAACTTTTTTATGGATGGAGGCACTTTGGAGATTTTAAAGCTACTTCTATTTTTTTAAATAGAATTATGTTTTTTTTTACATAATGTGATTCATCTAATTAATTTGTAAAAGTAGACTTATAAAAAAAATCAATAGTATATAAGATATTTATTTATATTTTATTTTAGCACATATTTTGATATAAAATATAAGATATCTTGTAAAATATCAATTTTTTAACAATCATAACACTTTATGTATCGAATAATGAGACGAATCAATTATTCTTCCGCCCACAGAAAAGTTATTATTAGCATTATATTATGACGCTCTTATAATAATACTAAATATATATAACTTTTGTATTAAAATATTTTTATATCTTTAAAAATAGAAGATATACTTTAGATAGACAAACATTATTTCCCTTCCTTTTACTCTATATGTATATATTAAATATTTAAGTATTTCGCTAATTATTATTCTAATTGCTTAAATATTTATTATAATGCGTAAGGTCAGGTTTTACCTGTAATTCGATGCCTCGCTTCAATCTTCTCTTTTTCTTACAGTAAAGTTTGTCCAAGAGTCGTTGTTTCAAATTACAATCTTGAAATATTGCCGCATAAATTTCCTAAGATATTTTTCATATTGTAGGGCATTAGAAAACTGTCCGCGAAAAATATGAATTATTTAAAAAAAATTCAAAATCAATGCTGGTCTATTCTTACGAATGGTTTTAAGTGTTTGACCGCCAAGTAGACTTTTTTATGATCGGCTAGTAATCTCAGAATAGGCTGTTTACCATCGCGAAGATGACTAGCAATTTCATAATGTCTCTTAACATCGACATCTAGAGACGTGATTTTCCTGGATACTATTGATTTCAATTTCGTTGCTTGCGATAACTGTAGCTCCTCATCGCGTGCTGGGCATATCAAAACAATTGCACATATAACTATTTAGAATCTATGCATTCTTTACTGAGCTATTTTGAAATGAGCTTTATTTCAGAAATGTAAAAAATGGATTCTTGCACAATATTCTATGTAATCTATATTATCTGTATCTAAAAAAATACTGTTTTTGTCTATTGACATCAAAATATTAAGATAAGATAAATAAGTTTCATTTGCAAAAACAATTAATTCTCTAATATCATCATATAATTTAATATTAGTGAAAAAAGTTCTCATAATAGTTTATAATATTTTTAATTTTTTATATTTTAAAATTATAAAGATTTTTAAAAAATGCAATCTCTTAAATCTTTTTAAATTTTATAATTTTTTTTTTAAATTATAGAATGAAACATCTTAGTATTTCAAAATTTACATATTTACTCACATACACATCCTTAAAAAAAAGTGGCATAGTAAAAAAATAGGCAAAATTAAGAAATTAAAAAATTGTTCTATTTTTTAGAAAACTGATTTTTCTTTGTTTATTAAAATCGGTGAGGGATAGTTTCTCAAGTTCCCTTGTGAGTGTATAAAGAATTCTAGAAAATGTGTAACATTTTTTAGTATTTCTGAAAAGTATTTCAATTTATACTTAAAAAATCAAAGAAATTTTCTAATAAAATTATACAGGAATTTTTAAAAATTCTGAAATTTATATAGTAATTTTGAAAAATTATACTTATAAAGAATTTAAAAAAAATTTTTTTACGGATATAATTTATTTTAAATGTAAAATACGACTATTAAGATATAATTCTAAGATAATTTTTTTCTCTATTTAATTCAGTTAAAAATAGAGCGAATATACATCTATTCAAATTTGTAATTTTAAATAATACTTAACCATGCAATTTCAGAATTCCACGATAACGATTTATTTTGTCCCTGATAAGCCATGTGTCCACACGTATCTCTTTAGGAATTTTCGCACGACCCATTTTTATGATGTTCCTTGGTCTTCGATAGGTTGTAGCATCGAATATTAAACATCACGTTACAGACAAGCGAAGAAACTGTCATTATCCGATTAATTGCGTGCTGCATACTAATTATCTAGTTATTATCATGGTTATTATCATGTTATTATGACAACGAGAATAACGAGAACAGTAATTACAGGTATGCAGTATATAACTTCACGCACATAACTACCTTTGTACATACATATACAGGGTTGGCCATATTCGACGGAAAGATCTGGCAACACTTTTTTTTTTAAATGAACAGCAAAAAATGTGTTTTTTTCCCATGATTGAAAAAAAAACATCTTTCCGTCGAATATGGCCAACCCTGTACATACGTACAATTAATTTAAAGAAGCTGTTTTATTTGAAGTTGGCAGGCACAACTTAAATAATAAAATAATTATATTAATTAAAACTATTTTATTTTTCTACTTATATTTCAGACTAATATATAAATGTTATAATTAGTTATTAAATGCTATACAAATCGTAGCACTCACAGATCTTGATTGTGGATAATTTTTATTCCATTTATATATATATATTTTTTTTTACATAATTAAAAAAATTATGTAAATATTTATATGAAAAATTTATAATAAATAAAAATTACTTGTAATTTTTGTTGTAACTATATGTCATTAATAAAAACCGCTTAAAACGCTCATTAACATCTATGTTCTGTATCGGAAGAAAATGACGTGTTTTAGTATTAAAAATAAATAGAAATGATCGTGGGAAAATGTTTATTAAGAGTATATTAAGAAAAGGGGATTTTATTAAAATCGTTGTACGTCTGGAAGAGAATTAACAAAATACTGTGGTCATTCCATAGTCTACGTTTAACGCAAAATGTTCTTTTCAGTGATCTACTCATGATTATTTGTCGATTCGGTAAATTGTAACTGTAACTATATTCATCGTCCAATAATATCATTAACTTTACGTAATTAGTCTACACTTCAAAACAAAGTGAGTGCTTCACATTTCAATGTTTCTCTTAGAGTGTATTGATGCACATTGCTACCCGTATAATAAATATCGAATTTGTCATGTAAGATAAAATGGCGCAGTAATCCGTGAGAGACTCTTGAGAATTAAATGAGAGAACTCGTGTTCGCTCTCACACCTCTTTGTAAGATCGACAAGGTGGCGGTGGTGCGCTCCAAATGCCATTTTCCCGACACGATGGTTTTTTCACTGGTTCCAGAGGAGTCACATAGCCAGGCGAACATGTTACCTATTTTATACATTTCAAAATTACAATAATTTTAGAAAATCTAACCATTCATACAATCTTATTATATTTATTATATATGATGATAAATTAATGAATCAAGCAAAAAAAAATTAAAATCACCTGTATGTTATCTCCTGGTTTGTACCAAAACTTGAGAGGTGCAATTCGGCCATGAGGTGGATCACCTGGATAAGGACACCTTACCTTACCTAGAATATTATAATTTGTTGTTTAAAATTTTTTACAATTCCAAAAACATGAAGAAAAACATAACATTAATTTTTTAGTGTTATTTTTATCATGCACGGAAAGAACAGTTAGAGGCTGGAGTATGTACATAAAAAATTAGGCCAATTACAGATTAAGATAATTATATAAGAATTTAAATATTTTAATGCTATAAAAGATTTTGATATTTTAGCAACCAGTTTAAGTGTTCAATATGATTTATAGATTATACTGTACAACAATAATTATTTTCAGATATGTATTCAGTTAAATTTTTTAGATATTTCAACGCAAAACTGTTCTTTTCATGTAAAATTACAAAACAAAATTAAAGTAGCGCAATTTTTTCACGCTAATTAATGCAGGATTATCAACTGTACTTCAAATATTATATTATAAAATTTAACTATATAGACACTCACATATAGGTGGATCGTGAGACCAAGTACCATTTTCAGTGCATATGGTAACTGCTTCTCCTATTAATTGATGGCCTGGTTGACAGGCGAATCTCACTAAGGCTCCGGCTTTGTATGTTCGGCCATGATTTGACTGTTTTTTGTTAGTATATCGCGATTGCTCTACGATGCGTCCACTTTGTGGCGTTTCCGGTACAGGACAAGTGATCTCTATAAAAACATCTTTTATTAACTACGATATTTCTGTTAAAATTAATTATAACTGATTACACTTAACTGATTTTGCAAGAAGAATCTTTCAGTTAAGAAAAGTTAAATCTAAAAATAATTTTAGCCGAGCATTCAACTCGATTGATTCAAACGTTTAAACTATGTTGCAGTTTATCGAAAAAGTTTTTGAGAGTAGAAATAGTTTTAGAATTACTGTTTAAAAATTCTTTAAAAATAGAATTATTTTAAAATGACTGTTTTACTTTGACAAGTCGGCATAGATCCGTTCCACTTGCCATCCCCTTCGCACGTCATACTCTGCGAGCCCAAAAGTTTGTATCCCCACATGCAGGTGAAGATAGCTTTCTCGCCATACGTGCTATTGTGATCGTTTAATACCAACAATGCATTATTTCTGATAATTATCTCCGAGCATTTGATCTTTTCGCAATGCGGCATCTCCGTCGACCATTTGCCTGCAAAGGCAATTTTCTTAATTTTATATTTAATTGTGCTCGCTGGCAAGTAAACGTTGCTTCGTACCATTATATTGGCACGTGATTCTGGAAGCACCTTCTAATCTGTAGCCTACTGGACACTCGAAAACGGCACTATTTCCCATTCGGCTGCCTCCGATGTGACTAATTAACGGCGGCTCCGGGACGTTCAATACCGGACATTGAACATCTGCAAAAGTTAATTAAAGCCACTAAGTGAAAAAAAGAGTCCGGTTCCATTAATTGAAATTTTGGCTAAAAATAGATAAATAAAAATTTTCTGGTTGAATCTATTACAAGTTTAGTTGAGATAATCAGAATTCTGATTGATATATAAATCAGTGATCTTCTGACTCGTTCATTTTCAATCAGAAATTTTTCTAATATAATAGAATTACCTCGTTACTGACGAATGCAATCAATGTAATTATCATAAGTTCTAAAAATAACATATTATTTTTTTTACAAAAGTTCTATTTAGTGACCGTACCTACAACACGAACTTGTATAGAGTTGTTCAATCCTTTCGGTGTGGTACACGTGTATACTCCGGAATCCGGAGGTTTGGCGTAGTATATCGACAGGCGATACTTCAAGTCTCTTTCCCGTGCAGCGATCGCCCATCCTAGGACAAGTAAATAAAAAATAAATATATAATATAAATTATATTTAAGATAAAGGTTTAAATTTCGCAAATTATTAAGAAAACAAATTCTTATTTAAATCCGTACGTTTTAAAGATACAAACATTCAAGGTCTCAATGAGACCTTTCAGATTTACCTGTCAGATATCGACGGAATGTTGAGGTCCATGTCCATTCAGGATTGCCCAACTTCCTAGCAAAGAGACACTCCAGATGTAGGATACTTCCTGGGTAAACGGCGAGTGCACCGGTCGGCTCTACTACGGCCGAACCAGTAGGTAGACCGAAGTCAATGGTTGGTGGTACATCCTCTGTTTATCCTCGAAAAACGCGAGGATCAAAATTTAAAAGAAATGTCTACGACATATCATACGGTAATATAAAAAAATCATAGGACACATCAAAATATATCTGTACATATTGCTATATATTTCCCATATAATATTCCCATATATTTATTTTCATCAATCATAATTTTTTTGAATAATTGGAGTAGCCTCTTGAATATACGTCTATTGTTTCCATCGTATCTGTTAGGCATTTGCGATGTAGAAATTTTAAATGCGATTATATTATATTATATTACGTACCGGTATAATTGGAGATTGCCGTGGTAGACACGCAACTAGGTGTCTTTCCGTCCCACGTGCCATTGCGGCAGTGCAACAAGGAATCGCCGATAAACTTGTATTTACCTATCTCTCGACATCTCACCATTAGCCGTTCATTGTGAGGTACACGAATTGTGTGTATCTGTAATATATATTTGCTCTCTAAAATATTCAAGACTAAGAACTAGAAAAGAGATCCCGAATTTACATTTTTTAACTCTGTTATGTTTTCTTTGTATTTTTTTACTAAAATTTCTTGGTTTTTAAATAGTAATAAAGCTTTATTTTACAGTCTGTAATAATAAATTAAAATATTTCATTATGTTATAAAAAGAATCTACGCCAGAAATGATTGGACCTTAAATTAATATTGATTCGACGTCGATCGATATTGAATTAACATGGATTTAACGTTGATGGGCTAATGATTTTTGACTGGAAATATAGTTATTTTTGATATATTACTGATTATTCTTTTTGATAATTAAATCACTTGAAATTTCAATCAATTGCGATTAATAATAATAATCGTTATATGCAAATTCAGATAAAAATTTTTATAAATATAAGATTTTAAACTTGTTAACTTATTCAATTTTGGATTTTTAAATTCTTACTATCAACAAACTTATTAAGTTTTGATATTAACAATTTCGCTGTTAAAGAGCACAAAAGCGATATACTCACAGACATAGTAAGATATTTATAGGTGACGATAAGAAGAGGATGAAGGTCTTTTAATATGCAAACGTTGTCCAGACCCAAATTCTCGGTATCTGCAAGTACACACGGTAGATGTTTAGAAAATTTGAATTTAAAAGTGTAACTTTTAGTTCGCGAACGCTCGCTTACACCCTTGCAACAGCGTCCGAAAATCGATCACGTTTTATAGCGGCTTGCGCGATGAACGCCGAATAGAAATCGATCCGACTCGATCGCATAGCACATGAAACCTATTAGGTATATGTCGTTGCGTCAAGAAGTTGCACGTGCTTCTCCTTGAATGTTGTTTAGAGATAACTTAGGCTAATTCTACAATGCGCTTTTCATTTTCTGTTTCTTGCTGTTTGTCTCTTGTCTTATTGACCAAAAAGGTAAGAGACAAACAGAGACAAACAGCAAGAAACAGGAAACAAAAAGCACATTGTAGAATTAGCCTTAAGACTGTATTTTTTTATTAAAAAATTACAGATTTTTCTATATTGTATTTGAAAATAATACAAAAAGTTCGACGGTGATTTAGAACCTGGATCAAAAATTTTAATTTAAGAAGTAAACTCAATTATAAGAAGTAGAGCTTAAAAAGTAAAATTAATTATTTTTTTTAATAATTAACTGTAAAATAAAATTAAAAGATTCTTATTTAAATTATAAAATTGTATCATCCTTAAGCTTTAACAAATAGAAAAGATTGCTTATCTTCTAATATCAAAAGATAGAATTAAAATTATTTAATTCTTTAAAATTATTTAAAATAAAATGTATTAAAGATCGATATTTATAAAGAAATATAAAATCTACAGTTTTTGGAATTTAAAAACCGATTTTTTAAATCTATGCGGATCTCTTCCACGCATGGCGAGACAAGATTTACACATAATATTGTATTTCAATTAAATTATAATAATACAGATACGATTAATACTTTTCCTCAAAAGAAAATATCATTTTTATAAGAATTTTTATATAGAAATGTGATATCTCATTCAAGATTATTATATAATCATAAGTTGATTCCTCTATAAACTGCATCGCCTATATATAAATATCCGAGAGATTTACAAATTCTATCCTTCGTATAATATTTATTTTTTTAATTTATTATTCAGAAATATCTTTTCTTATCAATTACGACGTTCTTTAAAAGCGAATTTTGATTGCAAGATCCGCACTGGAATAGTGCCATGCACGCACCTATGCACTTGAAATTCAACGTGAACAGGAACAACGTCGTGGTCGCTATCGCTGCGACACGTGTACGCGTCCTTCCCGAATGATCGTCGCACGGCATGTTGCTGGTGTCCTGGCAAATCGCGGTCACGCAGGACCATGATTAACGACGACGAGGGACGCTAACGCAGCGTGGTAGCAAGGCGGACGCATGATCGCGCGTCCTCGATCGGTCTTGACTGCCGCCTTTCGATCCCGTTCATTATCTCGCACAAAACAGCAGGATACTCTTACGTCGCACTCTTGGGCGCAATTATCACACCCTGCAATCGGATGCTGGAGCGTGCGACAACACGCTAGCAACAACGTCGATACTAAACATCCATAATCGGCGGGGGTGGTCCAAGACTCGCTATTCCGAGGGATGCGCATGCGGTCACCCTCTGTTCTCTCTCTCTCTCTCTCTCCCTCTCTCTCTCTCTCTCTCTCTCTCTCTCTCTCTTTCTACATCGTCACTGCTTTCAACCCCAGAACTCCATTTGGTCTACGTGCCACATCTGTAATTCTGGCGAATATACTGGGTGATAATGTTCGCCAAATTGTAAAATTCATAATAATGAATAAGAAATGTTAAGTGATCAATCAAAACATGACATAAATATTAAACAATACGTTTAATTGATTTATAAAAATTGTTAGGAACTACATTTCATTAAATTAAATATGAACGATGTATAAAAAAATATAAACGATATAAAGAGTTCTTATTATTAAAAAATATATATATATATTACCAATACTTTGAGCATAATAATACTTATATAGATGTCCAAGGGACATCCAGAGAACGTCCACATCTTTTGAACATCCTGAGGACATTCTCAGAATGTCTGTTGCCTAAACATGAGATAGTATTATTTAGCTATTCAAAGTCACACATAAGTCTCAAATATATATTGATTGCATTAAAAACTGTAGAGACAATTGATTTGTCACACAAACTTCTTATATTATAATGTAAATCGTCATGTATTAATTAAAAACTTACTATTAAAGTATTGTATTAAATTTTAGTAAGAGATATTTTATACATATCTTATATCATTTAAGCATTGTCATTTTTCAAAACTATTCGTAAATATTAAATAGCACTTAATGCATTTTAAAAATGATAAAGATTGGCTCATTAAATTAAATACAATTTGTCCATTATCAAAACTATTAAATTTTAATGAGAGCTTCTTTTAATTTTTTTATTATTTATAAATGTAAAAAATGTAAGAAATAAAACGAAGCACCCTGTAGAAGGATTCTATATAGATGTTATTACGAGAGAAGTTCTGCGAATCACTTTGTTCCCGTTTTAAGCATCTGTGACCTATCTTTCTGTTTCTTTTGGAAAGGTTAATGCAGCAGTACATGAGAATGAAAAATGGAGAAATGCTCAGACACTATTCAGGTATTTTATGCGAAAATAAAAATGGCAAAGTACGAATGCGAACTCGAGTACAGCCAAGATTTACGAGCTTAATAAAATAATGCAATATGTAGAACAAGATGAGATTAAGTATTTTATATGTATATTAGCAGAGGTTTTATTAATAATTTTATATAATTACAATAATAAAATAAGACAAATGTATTAAATAATAGACACATGTCGAAATTAAACAAACAATATCACGTATTTGGAACAAATTCACAAATCCATTGATATTATGCCATTGATGGATATTAATAAATATTCTAAATTATGGATATTAATAATAAATTATTGATATTATATTTCATTTATGAATACATATAACATTAATTATAATTAATAAAGTATAATTATTAGTCAACTGTTTAAAAATCCGCCATTTGCATTCTTACACTTGAAAATAATCGCAGGTAAAAGCAAGTAAAGCTGAGAACTTCAGACCTATTCGGCGTTAACTAATATACACAATTATTATATTTCAGAACGAAAATATATTGCAAATCCTAATTAAAATAAAACGTATAAAATTTTACGTACAAGTTATCTCATATCATAATTTATTATTTAAATTAAATTTCTTACTTAACAATCTATCGGGTCTTTCTTTTCTTTATTTGAAAACTCTTGCAAACGTTAAAAACGAGAATTAAAGCTGATAATTTCAGGCACATTCCGCATTGCTTAATAATTATTCCAAGGCGGGAGTACTTACGTCGCGAATTATGGATGATGAAAACATGCCAAGTGTGCAAGATTTTTCCCAGTTAGAACGGCAATTTCGTGAACAGTTTTATGAGTTGCAAAGCAACATGGTAAAATATAATGCCACTTACTATATTGATTAACACTCGAAGCGTACTTAACTCTTTTACGCCCAGCGTACACTTGTAACATGCCCTAAATTAACACACGAAACAATATTAATGATACACAGAGACTTATAGATATTACAGAATATTTATATAGCTGTCACAGGATATTTAGAGAATATTTAGTGCGAGATCTAAGAGGCGACTTCGACCGAACTCTAAACTTAACTTAATTAATCATTAACAAATACTAGTTAGTTTGCTAATGTGAATAAAATAATTACTGTTTGGTTTTTTAATACATAAAAAAAAGATTATATTGGGATGATATAAATTATACAGTCAGAATTTTGCAATTTCAATTAAATTAATCAAGTTAATCAGGATTTGGACGAAATCACCCTAAACCATTACGATATAATGTGGATTAGTATTATTATATATTATAGATAATAGATATAATCAATTTGTTTGTTAATATGTGAAAATAAAGATTATGATATTAGAGAAGACAAATTATATAGTTATATTAATTGTAAAATTATAGATACTATTTATAATTTATTATGGTATAATTATAATATATTGATTAGAAACTCATTGAAATTAATTACCGATTAAGTTAATTGGATTTATTTATACAAAATTATCTTTATGAAAATTACAGTTTTCATTTCGAAAAAAATATTTTTCGAATAAAAATTCTTTACTTTTAAATTTGAAAATGACTTGAAAACTGATTCTTAATCTCTTTTCCAAATCAAGCAGAGTAATACTAACAAGAATTGCATCTTTTTAAAGAAGAGAAATCTTTCTTGTTACAGAATAAATACTAATTTTTTGTAATAGTTTATTCATTTAATTATTAACTATATTATGAATTATGTACATTTCGAGGACAGATTACCCTGCAGACGACGCAGAAGGAACTATTGGAAACTCGTCACGCTTTATATAGCACAGAATTGGAGCTGGAGAAAGAGCGTAGAGTTTCTCACGAGTTAAAGATGCGTCTGAGAGTGGTCACGGAGGTGGCGAACGAATCGCAGCAACAGCAAACGAAAAATCAGGTCGAGAGTGTTCAATTGCGAATCAAGTATGACGCGATGACGAAGCAATGCGAGTCCCTGATGAGTCAAGCCGCAGCCGCAAAGACGCACGAAGCTGAGTGTAAAATAAAAATTCGGAGCTTAGAAGAGAAGCTACATCAGAGGGATACGAGCAACAAAATAATGGAGCAAGCTTTAAAGAAGCTTGAATATGACAATTCGCGTGTTATCGCCGCTATCGATCAGTACGTTTGACCTCGTCGTGAATAAGCCTGTCGAATATTCGCTGTACTCACTTAGAAGCGGTTAAACAAAACACTCAATCTTAAATTTTTTTTAATGAACTCTTATTTTAAAGAGTGAAAATTGAGCCAGTCTTGAAAATGAGTGGCTCAATTTTCTTTAAGAGATCTCACCTTTCAGAACGAGATTCATTTTAAAAGTTTTAGGAGTTTGTAATATTATTATACGTAAGGTTTGTTTTTTATTACTGCGCTGCACTAGAACTTTCTTTCTCGTTTTCGTCAAATTTCAAACATATACTGTTTCACTTTAAGTAAAAAAAGTGTACGCTAGTTCAGCTGTAAAAAACCTCTTTAAAATTTAATCTTACACTTGCGGCTTTATTTCTAATCTAAATCAGAATGAAATTTTAATGGCAGATTCTATGATAGATTTTTCTGCGACGATAACATTAATAATAAAATCAGAATTTAATCTTGTAGTTTTATAATTCATCATTCCTTTTAGTAAAATCGCGAAACTTAAAGAGGAGCATCGATATCTGCAGAAATCCTGCGAAGACACTATCATTCTCAATCAACGATTACAAACTGTGGGTTTATGTACACACGCGATACATCAAAAGGACAAAGCGAAAATAAAAGAGTTGGAACATATGCTAGCTTCGATGATGATCAGGAATACAGGCTCCGCACAAGAATCCGTAAACTACGATGCGCATTCGAAGGAAAATTATCATCTACATAAAGAATAACAGGACAGGATTTTATCAATAAATATACTGAAACACGTATTATGTACAGGATTAATAAAAAATGTATTATAATAATCGTTTGTATATTTAAGTATAAGTTGAACAAGTTCTGATGGTAAAAATGCAAACTTGCAAGATGCACATCATGACAACCAGCAAACGAAAGAGATTTGTTTATTTTTTTCTTTTATTGCAGATTTCTGTAAACGAATCTATCTCTATATGTAAAATAAATCTCGTCGGAAGATAAGCCTCGCATAACTTATGCTCGTTTGTCTTTTTCCTTTTAGACCTAATAAGAAATTCTATGACTATCCGTGATATAACAAAATTGTCTCTATAAAGATTTTGTTTAATTCGTCACAAGGCATTTTAATTACATCAGTTAATGCTCTAGTACACTTTACGTTTTTCCTGTTAATTTTGTGAAAAAGCTATATCTGCTTAATAACAGTATAAAAACGATTGTGACCTATACTGCTTAATCTTATTTTTTTTCTTATTTTTAGTCATTGTATGTGATGTTGTACGGTGTGATGTATGTTTCTATACTTTTATAGATACATGGTCCTCCGATAAAGAGAAACACACACGATGTAAATTATATTTAAATATGAATTGCAGAATTTCGTGCATAAGAAATTGTATACTTCATCCCATTGCCATAAAAATTAAGTAACATGTACTTTTATATTTAACAGTGATTTTTCAATAAGAAAATCGACCATTACCCTTGATATAAGAAAACCAGAGGAGAAATTCATTTCTGTGCTTAATATATCACATTTTTATCTGATTTAATAAATTATGTTGTAATAACTTTTTAACCCTAATCGGTATTCGTGGATCCAGTGGATCCGGACATTTTCTTTAATTACGTTTGTTTATAATTTTTCACAATCTACATAATTTTAAAATACATAATCTTATTTCTCGGATTTTGATCTTCAAACAAAAAAGTCATTAACTTTAAACAAAGATATACTAATTTAAAGTAAACTGGACCCGCAAATTTCAGTTAAGGAAATTTTAGAGCGAATACCAATTAGAGTTAAGAGATACAATAAGATATAGATTACATCAATAGGATATAAATCCCGTCAACATAAACCAACGCGAAACTGTTTCATCTAAGTCCCTTTAATTATATTGAGTAACAAGAAAATGTTTGCATAACAAATTGTAAAAATTGCATGAATTAACACGTATGTACTCCCTTTCTATATAATAAAAATAAAACATTTTAATACTTTCTCCTCTGAGGGTTTCTTCGGCAAAAAAATACATTCATATAGATAATTTCCGAGTCTTTAATACGATGCGTTTCATTGTCAAGGAATAAACCCACTATACCCGATACTTGGGATGTGAAAAGTTCCACAGAACATCGGTTTTGTTCGACGAAATGAACATAAGTAAATAATGATAGTAAATAGATGCGCCTCCTTGAACAGTTGAAAATATTTGGGGGGTCAGAGTATAGTACAACGGGCGAGCCAACTAGGTGGCTTCCTTTGTGGTTCTGAAGCTTTCAACTGATGACCGCCGCCTTTCGGTGGATTCGATGCCTCCTATATAAAACAAGACAGTATTAATAGAAAGCATAATATAACGTAAAAAATATATTTAGTGCATAAAATCCATTGTAATCTCACGCCATTTTGTATACACTTTGTTCATAATCAGTTTAAATATTATTTATTATTCGGTCTAGCAATTAATGTGTTAGTAAATGTAAACATAACACAGCATGCGTGTTATCTCATTGTGATTTATATTTCTTCGATTATTAGAAATAATTTATCACAAAGTTAATTGGGAATAATATAACATAAATTCAGTGTTAGACAAGCTTAGTGTAATATAATGCAAAATTAAAATGACATCTATACTATTCAAGCAAGACATTGGATCTATTTTTCCTGCACCAGAACTATCTTGTTCGTTTTAGCTAAATATCAAATATACACCTATTTGAAATTCTAAAAGTGTACACTAGTTTAGTTATAAAAAACAGACCTAATATAAATTGAAATTGATATCAGACACACAAACAATAATTGAGACAATAAATATTGTTTTGAGTTAATACAGATATTTGATTAACATAAAATTATATATAGCTTTTTAATAGACATTTGCTTATTAAAACAAATTAATGAATAGAAGCCACAAATGATATATAAAACCAACGGTGTACAAAGAGAGTTACCTTCTGCCAAGATAGACCAGCACCAAACACAGAGAAACAGAGACAGGAAACAGAGAAACAGTGGTTATTTTGTAGTACATATAAGATAAAAATGTTCATATGAAAACTTACATATAATTAAGCGTATCTTCCTCTAATTTATATTATTCTAATTATTAATATCTCTGTATATAGTAGTATGTTTTACATGTGTCATGGCTTTACACATTGAAACATAAATACTAATTATAGCGTATTAATTGCAGAAATATGAATACTAATTACAGAGTAATATATATTCGGACAATCAATATCTTAATCTCTTGAAGTATATGTGATGCGATTCATGTTTCCTCACCAGTTTCTTTTCCATTTTCGCTTTGATATCACGTGCCAGAGTATAAAAAGCTTCTTCTACATTGATACTAGATTTCGCCGAGGTTTCCATAAACTTAATGCCATATTCCACAGCCAGTTGTTCGCCCCTTTCCTTCGTCACTTGCCTCTTGTCTGTAAGCTCACACTTATTGCCTAATAACATTTTTTCCACGTCCGCTGACGCATTCTCCTCTATATTACGAATCCAGTTTTTAATGTTTTCAAAACTTTTGTCATTTGTAACATCGTATACCAACATGATTCCCATCGCGCCACGATAGTACGCTGTAGTTATGGTGCGAAACCTTTCTTGTCCAGCAGTGTCCCTATGAGTGTAAAAAATACATCCGTTATATTGCAGTTATATTACAATCTATATCATTATAATCATACGATTTTATGAGACTAAATTGCTCTTGATATAACGAACAAAAGGAAGAACATAAAGTATATTTACCATATTTGTAACTTAATTTTCTTTCCATCCAATTCGATGGTACGGATCTTAAAGTCAATGCCTGAAACGTAGAAGGAAATAATGAATCAAGATTCTAATTACTTTCCGGAGATACGGGGAAACAGAAAGTAGCGGATCGAGGTCGGACAGCACACGACACAGAATGAATCACGTTACTGTAAATGGTGCAGCATAATGTGCTCTTTGTCCATTATCAAATAACATTCAGCCCATTTTCTCGAGAGAGACACACCCCGGTCCGCGCCACCATAGGCAGCGATTAATAAACGTAGAAATGAGACGGAGATCGCGGGAAGGTGGGGGAGAAATGTGTACCGACATAAACGTACCGATGGTCGAGATGAAGGTGGTGTTGAACGCGTCCTCGGAAAACCGGAACAGCACGCAGGTCTTGCCCACGCCGGAGTCGCCGATCAGCAGCAGCTTGAATAAATAATCGTACGTCTTTGCCATTGTCGCTGCGATGATGGCACAGGATCGTCGCAGCCGCCGCTGAGCTTCCCCGAGCGATTATTATCGCTCACCACGAGTTCCTGGCGCTTCGCGGACGATGCTTCTTGTTCTCTCTCTCTCTCTCTCTCCCTCTCTCTCTCTCCCTCTCTCTCTCTCTCTCTCTTTCTTCGCTCAACACCGAAGATATCTAACCGTCTCGTCCCCGAGACATTTGATGAGGCGCGTTCTCCTTCCTCCGGTGGCGCTCGCTCTCGCTCGCTCTCGCTCGCTCTCCCTCTCTCTCTTTCTCTGTCTTTGTCTCTCCTTCTCTGTCTGCTCCTAGCTGTCCCGACGGGATCTTGACTTTTGGACACGATGACAGCACAGACGGGCGATGACGCGTGGCTCTACTGCGCGCGAAAAATCGCGGGAGAAGGAGATTCGCTCACGTATTCCTCGTGCACGCTCGCGACCGCGCGATCGCGAATTAACAAAGCGGATTAATCGCGCAAAACATCAGTCACAAAAAAGCAGTGACAGCCGTCCACAAACTTCGACACGATTTCGTCCCCGTGTGGTGGCCACCTTGCGTCACCGAATGCGCGTGCGCAACACGTGTTTCGTCTCGCGGCGATCTCGAATCTCGAATTTTCAAACCGCGTCCACCTCAACTACGATGAGGATCGCAGTCTTCACAAATGATCACATATTTGCAAATATCCAGATATGATGAGATCGCGAAGGGATTCTGTCGTGTTTGTCGCCAGGTATTCAGAGATCATGTTCATAATTCAATTTTAACCCTCTGATGGATTTATTGAATCCATTCAATGAGGCAAGAAACTCTTTTACAGCAAGAAACTCAGATAACACAAGTTATTTAAGAGCTCTGTATTAGGATTATTCTATCTTTCTTGATGTTCAATCTTTGTTAGATTATTCATTGAACATCAAGGATAGATATAAATTGTATCTGCTAAAAGGAAAAATAGTCTATTACCTGTTTCTTAAGGCACAGTATAATACAGTGAATTATATCCTTGTTATTTATCAGTGTTAAATAAAGATGAAATGATTCACTGTGTTGCACTGTCATTTGTCTCTTGCTGGAAAGCACCTTGTTTTTTTTCTAAAAAGAAAGCAACAACTGTGAATGCACAGACGTACATGTGGATACATAGAAGTCTATGTGTGGATGACACAGGCTACTTTCCTTTTAGGCGAACAAACATTGTTCTTTCTTGAATTCAATGAATAATAAAGATAGAAAGACACCTGTGTCGGTGTATTAAATGTATTCATTCTTTTTTATATGCGTTATGTCATTTCGGTTCCTTGAAATTAATTAGTGCCTTTTAATCAACATAAATTAAATGAGTCATAACATCATTATAGATTTTGCCATCAGTTTCGGATGGTTACATTCAAGATTTTATCCAGTTAATGAAATAATTATAACTATATATTTCAAAATCATTTAAGACAATCATTAAAAATAAAATCGTAACACGTTTCGCTTCAGAAGTATCGATTAAGTAATTCCATACAAAAATAAGGAGAGATACAAACAAGATTCCTCTTTCATATCGCTTCTTTTCCTTGGACATTTTCATCAAAGGAAACATATTAGAAATATTTGACAAGATAGAAAGAAACTTTATTGAAACACAAACATGTTTTACTTTCCTACACCCTCTTTTCTAGATTACATTAACTTTTTCTTTTTTCTTAGAGTAAAACATTACACACAATCACAAGTTTCTCGCCATCTTACTTAGCCGAAGTTCTCATTAAAAAAAGTTTTAGAGACCTTAAAGACCAGTATTATTTAAAATTTATTTTTTTTAGCAAACATTTCAAATATTAAATCATACAAGTTTCTTAATAATCTATCAGAACTCTCATTAAAAAGCTTGTAAAATTGAAAGTTCAGGCCTTAATTAAGATTTGTTCTGGCCTCGTGCATCATAAATATTTAAAATTGATTTATTTTTCTGTATTACAGCAAAGAAATCGATTAGGCAAATTGTCATTACGTGCTATAATGTTTATTTTAATCTTTTAATTATTTGACAGGAAAAAAAGCGACTGGCCTTTACGTTCTTTGTGTTGAAATAATTTTTCATTCGATGATGCGATACATAACTGTTTCTGGCCACGCTATTTTTTCAAAGTCAAAAATATTTTTAAAATTAATAAATAAAAAGCTATAGCTCTGTCAGACATTAAGTAACGCTCATCCTGTACATATATATGTAATATACACACAAGAAAAACAAACTTTTAGAAATACTTTCAAATTACATTCTCTGAGATTATGAGAAGTAATTTTACAGTTCATATAGATATTCAAGATGCGCCAGAGCATTTTTATTATATAGTAATCTTGATACGAGCTTATTTAGCAATAACATTATTAACAACTTAATTAACAGTTAAAAGCGAATATTAATTATACAGATAAATCAAACTATATTGCGCTTATGGATTATTTATAAATAAAAGCTATTGAAAGTAAGTTCTATATGTGAAACACACAGAACTGACTTATTAAAATTTTAATACAATTTAAAATGTCCGTGACTTAAAAACAATTCATACAAATATATAATACTTATTTTACAAATTATCTGAAGTTAATATTATTAAGTATTAAATCATTTGTTGTCCCGGTATATTGGGTCGTCCAAAAATCCAGAAATAGATAAAAATATTTTGAAAATGATCAAATATAACAAAATTTAGTAAAGTAGTTTCCAATAACTTTGCTTTTTATATATTTTTCGCCATAGTTGATCGTTAACGGGTTATCTTAGCATTTCCGAATTTTTAACGGATTTTGCATAAATTAATAACATAATTCCAAATTTCATTCCATTTTGATATAAAATTCCCCCAAAAAACACGCAATTTTATAAAAAATCTTAAACTGTTTATTCCTAAATTTCACATTAAAAAAGAGGAGATAATTAATATTACTAATTTTTTTAAATTTTCATTTACGGATATGGTAACAAATCAATTTTATATATATATATAGAAAAATTCTTTAGTTTTTCCCTTAGAAGAAGAAAAGACAGCATATGATACACGCATTTCTTAATATTTATATATGTTTGAATATAATTAAATAAAATACTTTAAGTATTTCTTGAAATTCTTCCCTCTCCTAAAATTTTTAATTAGTAAAAGATGCTTTCAAATTTCAAGAGAAAGAAAAACTTATATAATAAACTACATTAACAAAACGAAAGATCAAGGTACATGCTATAAAACCACGAATCTTCACAAATTTATATTTCGAGACTTCATTTGCAGTTCAAATCGTCGATTTGTTCGTACACCCTTCAGCATCATCCGCATTTCATGTTGCTGTTTTTGTCTACAAATATTCACAATTTCATAAAATTTTATATTAAATTATTTTAAAGTTTCTTACACATATATCTATAAGTACATTATTTAATTTAGTATTTAAAGCCTTTCGTCATCATTAATCCTATAGCTTCATAAAATTTAATAAAACTCAAATTATATATCTTAAGCTTATGAATAAAAGCACTATCTTGTAAATAAACTGCTATAAAATAATTTTCTTAAAATAAATTTAGTATACCTTGAAAAAACAGTTTGTTTTTTCAATACAAGATGCGTAGCTTCTGACTTTTTCAATTTAAATCCAAATCTGTTATGAATTCCATCTTTAGTGTCGCTTGGTAATGGTTTTTTCTGTTCCGATTTTCTATCTTTTGAAAATGATTGGTTAGCAGCTACAAAAATGATTTATGCAAAATTATTAGCATTTATAAAAGTTGTCGACGTATGCAGAATAATAATATTATCAAATTACTGAACGCTAAATGTCTAGCTTCCAAACGTTTCTTTGCATCTACAAGCGATTCTGATTTAGCAAACATTTGCTCATGTATCCTTCCGAAATTTGGTACTTTTTTCAGCGATGATTTTTTTTCTGAAAATAAATCGAAGATTATTAGAATAAAAAATAAAATCTAAACAAATATAAAATATGAACGATTTTTTGTTTCATTTTACCTGATTTCTTTTCAACTGATGCAAAGGTTTTTGGTGTTGCTTGAATTGCATTTAACTGAACTCCCGGTGTGTCTCTGTGTATTTTTGGATTTAAGCTCTTGAAAGGAGAAATCAGCGAATTCCGAGTAAATTTTGCAGTTTCAGCCTTTTTCGATTTTTGTATTGAATTTATAACATTGTTTCTATGCTGTGCATTAGTATTATGTGATATACTCGATCGTGATCCGTTCAACTTGTTAATTGAGTTTCGTAAACTATTTGCGTTAGATGGTATATCCGCAAAACGCACTTTAGCCTTTTTAATGTTATCTTTCAAGACACTTAAATTCGCGTCTGCTGAACTGCGCTTTCTGATCATTTGTCGTAAGTTTAGTGTCTGTGGTTCTTCCAATTCATAGGTATTGTTCTCTTGCTTCTTCTCCATCGAATTATCCTTATCATAAGTAGTGTTTAGTTTCGTAACATTTACAAGGGGAAATTGACTAATTTCTAGAGTATTACTAATGTCTTTATCATCAAAAAGAGAAGGTGAAGACACATTTTCAATGTCTGTGTTTCTATCCATTGTACTAATTAACATATTGGATTGATTTTTATGTCTTGATCTAGTCTTAAGAGAAGTATTATTTATAGAATTCATAGAAGTATCAGACAAATTGTTTCTTGATATCATGTTTTTCTTTCGTGGAGTGGATGACACTAAGGGTGCTTTTCCTTGTATTAATGCATTATATTTAATTCTTGATGTTCTATTAGTATTCGTGGTAATTCGTGGTATCCCCATACTATTACTTCTTAGTTCAGAATTAGAATCTCGCTTAGTAGACGTACCTCCAGAAACGTGGTCCTCAACTGGTACTATTATTACCTTCAAATTTCTTGTCCCATTTGAAGATCTTATTTTAATCGAAGTATTTCGAGTTTTATTAGCGGCCACACGTTTTTGTTTCACATTTTCGGGTGATAATTTATCTAATACCACTACTGGTTCAGCCAGCATATCTTTTATTTGTGAAGCCGTCAATATCTTTGTTAATTTTGGACTTAAACGATTTTTTATTGTTGATAAATTCTTTTCCTTGGATAAAGAAGATTTTTTGGGGCTAATTTTGAACGATTTGTCATTTTCAAGACTTGATGTAGTATTAGGACTAGCAGAAGGTGTTTTTTCTGGACTCTTTTTCATCCGGGGTGGAGATAATAATTTCAGTTTACGTGATTTTGATTTTTTCGATTTTGGAGACTTCAACGCTATTTTCGGAGATTTTGAGAATTTACGTGAAATTAAATTTAAGTTAGACTTCTTGCGATTACTTTTTGCTGTTGATGACGTTGATGCAATTTTATCGGACTTGGAACTATTGTCTAGAGTGTTCTTTTTGCTCTTTCGTGATTTCTTACTGTGAGAATCACTATCTGATTTTTCTAAACTCTCCTCAGAATCCTCACTTGTGGCAGCAAGAGATAACTTTCGTGGACTCTTAAATAGCTTCGGTACAGTTATTGAGTGTGTCTTTGGAGAACCTATGGAGATTGGTGATTTTTTGGGTGTCTTCTTAGATCTGTGCGGTGTAAGACTAAGCTTGGGAGGTGTACTCTTAGGAGTAACTATAACAGGCGATATCTTTGCATTTGTGGCAGAGATATTCCGTTGTAATTTTCTATTAAACATTTTTTCTGAATCCCGATTTATCGAGGCATTATACTGAAATAAATTAGTCTTGACGAGTTCCACCGTTGCAATATTGTTGCAATGCTTATCTCTTAATATTCTGATTGATTCACTGAGATCCATATTCTGGTCTTCTTGTAACATAGATGCTTCTTTGTTTAAATTAAGTTTTCGACGAGTAGGTTTCTTCTTTGTGGATTTTTTTAACATTACCTCCAGATCAGGTTTTGGCACTTCTTTTTTGGCACTTTGCTTAGCAGTGGTTTCCAAATTATTCTCAACATTAGATTTCCCCTTCCTCTGTGGCTGTCTGATTTTCTGTGCTGACTTGGCCACATCCTGGCTCACATTTACTTTTTGTGTCTTAGATCTAGTGGAAATAGATTGTTCCGCTGTTGCTGTAAAATAATAAAACATTTCAAAACTATCTTTGAAATCATCGAAAGTTTTGTGAGAAATCTAAGATTGACTTCAGGCTGTAATCAAACTCCAATTAACTTAGCAATTATGTATTATAATTGTTATATTTAAGTTTTTGAACGAGATAGAACTATTAATTATTGTTTGACAAATATCTATTTTTACTAATGTGAACTAATTTTAATCTTGATTTAATCTATATACTCTGGGTTTTTATATAATTCTGAAAATTAAAAAAAAATAGAAAGTAAGTTAAATCGAAATTAAAGTTAATGTAATGTAATTATTGGAGAATTGGGCAAAAGAAAAAAGATTGAGATCTTGTTCCACCAATGTAAGATTAACTTTAATCTTTGTTTAAGTTGTCGTTTATATTTTTCTAATTTCTCAGAACTAAAAAAAGATAAGGAGTAAATTGAACCGAAATAAAAGTTCATCTTACATTGATGGAAATCTTACATTTGGCGGATCTAAGGATGATAAATTATATAGTTGAGAACTTCAGCAAACAATTTTGCGGTCAAATTATTTGGAGCTTAAAGTTTAAGTCGCTCAATGACGGGAATCGAATAACTTTTTCGATCAAGTCGATAACGTAGCGACTCGAGTTCTCGAAATCCGCACAAAAAGAAACGCAAAAATACACCGCGAAGAAAGTTACAATAACCTTACATTCGAAATGAAGGAGGGAATCATCGGGATATATACATATGTCCGTCTCACCTGCTCGAGTTCGTCTGGGCGACATTCGTCCTGATTTCCTTTTGCCACGTAGTCGTCTTGTCACGAATGCACCTCTGACACTTCAACGCGGTCCGATCTTACCGCTTTTCCGATGATTTGTTGAGTCTAACTTGAACGTGGGCTTAGTGGACTTCGCACGAAATAGCTTGGCTGTGTTTGCGCGCCTATTTCAACGGCCAATTGCGACGCTCGAGCGATTCCCCTCGTCACAGAACACCCCTCATCTAGGAACGCGTGCGCTAAATTAAGTCAGCGTCGTGGACTCGAACTGACTGAAGTTTTAAATGGCGGTGTAACCGACGCCAGACAACAGAAAAATCGCGTCTGATGAGTCAGCTGCTTAAAGGAGCTATAAAAAGTTTTAAATAAAAAATTAAAAAGGCTCGAACAATTCGTTTAATAACGAATATATCGCGAAAATATATGCAGACTTTTATAAATACCGTTTTGAAATGGACAAAAATTCGACCAAAGAATTGCTGATTGGTTAACGACTTTAATGGTTGATTTTAATGTGAAAATTAGAGCCTCCATTTTTCTCGATGTCATTGGCTGCGTTCAGCAGAACATAACAGTTTTGCAACCGTTTTATGATTGTCTGCTGAGAATCATTCTTTTAGATTTAATAGTGTAATTCAATCAGCGCGAAGAAAACTTCCAACAGTTAAACAAACGTTCTGTTGAATGGACGCAGCCAATGGATGTATTAGGTGCATCCAGAAGCACGACCGATCACTAAGCACTTGCATCTGATTGGTCTATATTTTAAGATGGAATATGCCAATCAGATGAAAAAGCTCACTGAGCGCTCAACAAGCTCTTTCTGGTTATTCCGTTAAAATATAGATCAATCATATGATAGAACTCAATGATCTTTGGTATCTGTCTGATCTGTATTTTTAGATCAAATAGGTCGAATGGAATATGCCAATCAAATGCAAGAGCTTACTACTGGCAACTCAGTGAGCGGTTGTAGGTATTAAATGTACCTATTTTGAAATGCTTGACTGTGATTGGTCGATTTGCTTACGGCTTTATGATTACGACTAAAATGTTTGTATTGTATATACATGTGATAGAGAGAAAGAGAGAAGAACAAATTAATTACAAATTTTTTGTCATTTGAACAAATTCTAATTGTACCCACATGTATAGACATGTACGAGAAGAATAGATGTAATCTTTCAAATAATAAGAATAAATACAAATGTCATTTGAAGTACAACTACAGTACATGAATATTTTATACAGAATAATTTATAATAGGAAATAAAATGTTTGCTTTTTTCTTTTAATTTAATAAAATATATAAGGAAAAATATAATAGGATATATTATTTAGTCGATCTTGAGAAAAAAATAAGACGATGTCGAAATATTTCGTGAGTAATAAGAAACGTATTTACACTTTCTTGTAACGACAATTTCGGAATTAAGGTTGAACAGGATCTGCGGTTTTCCAAACACGGTTAAACGATAATATCACAGAGCGTGGGAGTATTATAGTTAATAGTATGCGGAGATACATGGTGACTGGTGTTCCGATGAAAAACTGACTTCAACTAGCTTGAGAGTTGAAAGTGCATAGCACTAAACTATTATTGTGCAACGTAGCCGCTATAAATCTTTTTAAAAATGTATGTATCTAAATTAAAGCTATATTAACAAAAAATTTGTTATTATAAATTGATACTGCAGTTTCTATAAATTTAGAGAATTTATAAGAATTTATTTCATAAGACTTATTTTCACTTGCCACATATTGTTAAAATATGAAGATAATTCTCTCTATCTGTATGCTTTATTATTAATATACTGAGCAATAATATCGAATGGAACCTGACTTTGTAAATTTTAATTATAATTTAATAATTTTATATAACAGTGTCATATTTGTTCTTGTTATAGGTATAAAGTTATTGTTAATCTCATTATTATTATTTCTTTAACACGAGGAGAAGATTATTATGAGATCCTTGGTATAAACAAGACTGCTGATCAGGATGATATCCGAAAAGCTTTTAAGAAGCTAGCTATCGTTTATCATCCTGACAAAAATAGCGTATGTGAATTAGAGTACAGTACACAGTATACCATTATTGTTTTTTCTGCTGTATTGTCAATAACGCTTTGGTATTTCCCAGGACGATCCAAATGCTCATGATAAGTTTGTCAAATTAACAACAGCCTATGAGACATTAAAGGACAGTGACTTAAGACATAAATATGATCTTTATGGAGAAGATGGTCTTAATAAATCTCATAAGAAACAAACTTATCATTCTTGGAATTATTATCAAAACAGTTTTATATACGATGATGACAAATATGTTATTAATTTGGGAAAAAATGATTATTGTGAGTATATAATAACTTTCTTTATGCTTGTCATTAAATATGAAATGAAATATATTAATATTAAATTGCTAAATATTAAAAATTAAGAACTAAATTGAATATTAATATTATGCATATGTATGTGTGTGCAGATGAAAGTGTTATTAACTCTCATTCAAGCTGGTTTGTAAATTTCTATTCTCCAATGTGCAGCCACTGTCATCACTTAGCACCGACTTGGAAGGAAGTTGCTAAGTTACTTGATGGCGTTGTAAAAATTGCAGCAGTTAATTGTGAATATAATTGGCAACTATGTCACCAAATAGGAATTCGTGCCTATCCTACGTTGCTCTATTTTCAAAAGGTATGCAAAGAGAGAAAGAGAGAGAGGGAGGGGGAGAGAGAGAGAGAGAGAGAGAGCTCAATTTCTCTTTAAAGAGTCTTAGACTCTGTACAATTTTTAGGAAATTATATATTTCTCCATAGTTTTAGATATTTCTATGGATGATATTTGTTGATTAAATCAACAAGAAATACTAATTTACCTTTTGTCTCAAAGAATTCACAGCACGGGGAGCATTACAGAGAAGAAAAAACACAGGAAGCCATCACACGTTTTGTATTAGACAGACTAAATATTCGTATACATGAATTAAGTGAATTTTATTTCAAGGAGTATTTAAGTGGCAAGATTGTAAAGAAAATGCCTGTGTTAATATTTATATGCGATGATCAACAGAATTATTTCACCTCCGATGAAAGGATTAAAGTAGCGGCTACATTTGTAAGCGTTATCATTTTTATAGAAATATGTTTTTACCATGATGTTGTGACTATTAGACATAATATTTTTTTTTCTTTTTTTTTTCCAGGACAAGCTGATTGATGTAAAAATGTTTACATGTAAGAATGATGAGTGTCATGATAAGATATCCTATGATACAAACGCTGTCTATTTACCAATATATAATAAATCTTTTTGGGAGCCTATATTCCTTGATGGCATATTTGATATAAATATATTAATAGAAAAACTCTTAGATCAATTGCCTGGTCCACAAGAGCTATCTGACAATGATTTTAAAGTAAAGTGTTTATTTGTTATACATATTTGTTATACATATTTGTACATTATTATTACTATAGTTACACGTATACATATATATAATTATATATAATATATATGTAATATTATGTTATATATTATATATAATTAATTAATTTATTATTATAGTTTTATAGTATTACTATTAATTTATGTATACAATTTTTTACTTTTAACACAATTAAGAGAAGATCATATCAGTTAAAACATATGTTGATGTCTAATATCATCTTTTTGTGACTCTTACAATCTTGATGGCATCAATACATTAAAATATTATTAGGCATCAACTAATATTTTCCGTTTCCTAATTTTGTTAAATATTTCTTGATCGATTTTGATTTACTTTAATTTTTATCGAAAGTATTCATTATGATTTACAGTATATTAGGAAAATAAAGTCCGACGTTACCTGGCTTATATGCTTTTACATTGGTGACATTGAAAATGTACGAGATTTGAATTTGCAAACGAAAAAGTTTTCACCCAGTGGTATTAAACTAGGTAGTTATTATTAATCCACATTAATAGATTCAATATATTAAATATAAAATTTTATTTATTTTATGAAATACTATCTTTCAGGTAAAATAAATTGTGGTAGAAACGGACAATTTTGTTCTAAATTGGGTGTAACACGATATCCAATTTGGGGCATGCTTAAACCGGGTGGAGCATTTGAATTTCATCACGGAAGTAATCTCAATAATGATATTATTAAATTTATGCAAATTAGTATGAAAACTACAAATGTTTGGGCTCTCTCTACAGAAGAAGCATTATCGATATTACAAAGGAGCAATGGTATTATGTAAACGTAAATCACATTTTTAACAGATTTCGTGATGCTAATTGTAGCAAAATATTACAGGAGATGAAGTATGGTTTCTAGATTGGTTTACACCATGGTGTCCACCTTGTATAGAGTTTCTGTCAGAACTTCGGAAAGCATCGTTAGAATTTGATACGTCAATAGTTCGTTTTGGCACTATTGATTGTACCGCTCACAATACATTATGTCATCAATACAACATACAATTTTATCCTACTGCTATGCTTATAAACGGTAGCAATACATATCAGTTCACATTATCAAAGACTGCTGCAAATGTTATGTATTTCATTAATGAAAAAAGAAACCCATCAGGTGAGAGATATATACCAATAATTTCTTTATCATATTTCCGCGTGTTTTTGTTATGTTTTTGTTATGTTTGATTGTTTGGTACAGTTATAGAGTTAACAACAAAAAATTTTCGTCAGAAATTGGGGAAGAAAAAGAATGATGTTATATGGATTGTTGATTATTTTGCTCCATGGTGTGGGCCGTGTCAAAGATTAGCACCTGAATGGTCAGCCGTTGCGAGATCGCTGAGCGCTTTATCTTTTGTAAATGTTGCCAGTGTAAATTGCGAGACTGAGGCTTCCTTATGCACATCCCAAGGAGTGCGGTCTTACCCCGATATTAGAATATATCCATTAGGAAGTGAGGGTTTAAACACAGTCGCGTAAGTCATTACACGTTTTGTATATGTTCAATTATGCATTCGTGTAAGTTACATAACAAATGTCTCAATATGCATTCATAATTCGTTTGTATTATTTACATTATAGTTTGTACAATGGGCAGCGAGATTCGTTATCTATGTTAACCTGGATAACAACATTCTTCCCAAAGAAAATCCCTGATTTAAATTTTTCTGACCTTCAAAAGCTATTGAACAGCAAGCATAATTTGATAATCTATTTTTCTTTACCAAATTGTCATCATTGTCAAAAGTTGCAACCTGAGTTTGCAATTGCTGCTCAGGTAAAAGTTACTTCATTATAAACAACAAATTTAACTTTTACAATCTATAATTCCTTTGATAGCCATATCGATTATAAAATCTTAATTTCAGTTGCTGGATAAAGTGAAATTTGGAAGGATTGATTGTTCCTTCTATATACATAAATGCGAACAACATATAAAACAAAGTATACAGGTACAATATATATCTTTTCCAACGCTAATATTATATAATTCTAAGGAAAAAAAACGAAGTAAGCACAATAGCGTCGAAATTGTTGCGAGAACGACTCAGAAAATCACGGATGAAATTTTAAATATTATTAATTCTCGGACAAAACATGACGAATTATAATAGACAAAATGCCTAATTGAATTTAAGGCTTTTATTTTGCAGTCATACATAAGGTGATTTCTTTCTTTCTTTGTAGTATTATCATTGCAGTCACACATAAATTCTTTTTTCACAATAACAAATAAATTTATTTTTTCGTATGTCATCACACAGACTTTGATAAATTGGGAAAATATATGATTGATTTTTTTCAGTATATGAGTTAATAATTAAATATATTTAATTATTAGTTACTCAATCACATCTGTTATAATATTCTGTATGTATAAAGCCCATTTTCATTAAAAATATAGGACATATGCAGATTGAAATATTTATTTATTTTACAGAATATATAATAGTGTATAATGTATATTTAACAAAAATTTATTATCAAACATACAAGTAATGGCATAGAAAAAACTAATTTATTTCAATACAAGAAAGAAAAAAACCATATAATTTCTTACATCTAGCATCATAATTTAACTTGCTGAATTGTTGCAACGAGGGAATAGAAATTGTTGACAAATTTTAATAATGTACTTATTTGTAAGCGATCTGTTGCTTGACTGCTACAACTAGTACTTGATTTATCCTGACATGTTCCATGCTTCCAAAGGGAACAAAGAAAAAATAAATTAGGTATATTTTTAGTCTTATTGTGATACTTGATGATACTTTATACATTTTATACATTTTGTATATATTATTATATATAATGTACATATAATTAATATTATATACGTATATAATAATATAATTAAATAAAATCTAGATCAACAAAACAATTTGGAATCTCAAGTATCAAATTAAAAGTTTAATCACATCAAAATTCTTTTCCAATACTTATCGGAGGTTCTGTTTGTACAGTAATAAACACGAATCATGAACTTTATTAACATGAGGTAAGTCAAAAGTCTTATTTTCTAATATTTTTAAGATGTTATTGAAAAATAAGTTTTAAAAACAAAAACATAATAGTGAAATTGTTGCAAGAATAACTGAGAAAAATCAAGGATGAAATTTTAGAAATTATTCTCTACACAAAATAAGTCTGTAATAGACAAAATGTCTAAATTGAATTTATTTTATTTTGATTTAAGTCATATATGATTTCTTTCTTTATAATATATGACTTTATCATTGCAGTAATGCATGCATTCTTTCTTCGTAATGTTTCTTCGAATAAATTAATTTTTTTTATATGTCATCAGACTTCAATATAAATTGGGAAAATATATGACGATTGGCTTTTTCAGTATGAGTTAATAATTAAGTAGACTTTATTATAGTTACTTAATCATCTATTATAATATCCTATGTTTACAAAGCTCATTTTCATTGAAAATGTAGAACATATGCAGATTGAAATATGCATTTATTTATTTTGCAGAATATATAATGTACAATATATATATATATCTAGCAAAAATCCATTATTAAACATGATGGCATAAGAAAAATTAATTTATTTCAATACAAGAAAGAAAAAATTCACATAATTTCTTGCATCTGGCATAATAATTTAATTTGCTGAATTGTTGCAACAAGGGAATAGAAGTCGTTAACAAATTTTAATAATGTACTTATCCGTAATTAATATATCGCTTGATCGCGACAACTGGCGCTTGCCGTTTATCCTGATATATTCCATGTTTTCTAAAGGAACAAAGAAAAAAACTAGACCAGATATACTTTGTCCTTTTGTGATATTTTTATACATGTTTTATGTACATAGTAATTAATAAAATATTTATGAATATAAATTAAATGAATATAAATTAAAATCTGAGAAATCTCAAGCATTAAATTAAAAATTCAATTCAAACAACAAAATTGTTTTTATATCTTTATCAGAGGTTCTATTTGTACAGAAAAAAACATGGATATTATGAACTTCATTTATTAACATGAGATAAACCAAAGTTCTTATTTTTTAATATTTCTAACATATTTTTAAATTATTAAAAAATAAGTTTTTACGGTTTTCTCTTTTTATAAATGCATTAACATTTAACTCGATGAAATCTAATGAGTTTCTAAAAATAGTGTCCATAAATATAATTGTTACACAAATATAAGAATTAATACAGAGATAAATATGCTATAAAAAACGCTGAACCATTACGATTCCGTGCGTGTTTGTTGTTGTGTTTAAATGCAATGTATCCAAATATTTTATATATAAAATATTTTATATTTTATACATGTAGATATTTAAAATTATTTGTATAGTTTGTTTCAAGATTTGTAAATATATAAATGAATAGAATATCGAATATCAAAGATGTTTAAACGTGCTGTGCTTCTTCTTTTTGTAAGTTTTTTTCTTTTCGTTTATTACATTAATATGTACTCAAATAGAAAATATAATTCATTTTTCCAACAGTGATAAATTTAAAGATGGAATGTGTTAAATGAAGAAAAGTAATGCAACAATGCATTTCCAGGCGTAACAAATATGCACTTTGAAACTGTTGACAGGTAAATTTAAGTTTACTTTATATATCATTTCTGAAAAACAATCTTGCTTTGATTACTTTTATCTTATATTATCATTTAATATAAATTTAAGATAAATACTCTTTCAAATAGAGTATAAGTAGTTTTTAATACAAATGTACTTTCTGATATCACATAAACTCGCGGCATGCGAAGGCAGTGCTAATAGAAAAATGCAATTGAGAATTAAATAAGTGATATTATAACTGTTTTTACGGCGTATATAATTAAAGGATAATAAATACATAACTTTCCTAACATCAATTTCTTTGAAACAGAAAAAAAGTTTTTTAATATTAAAAGTTTTAAAAATAAAATAAAAAAATTTTGTTAACTTTTTTATATTGCATATGTGTGATTTGTAACATTAAATCTCTGATCGATGTCGTAAAAGACGAAACCTCACAATTACAAACAAATCTAGCAAAATTCCATAATGTAATGAGTATACAAAGACTGCGTTAAATTAATTTAAACAAATTAACAATTTTAACTTAAAATAACATACATTGCATATTTCTATCTATTAGCAAATAATACAGCGAAAGAAATTATGTTTTTGTTAAAACTTTGAAACAGAATACTTTGGTCAAGATTAAGTTTTATTAGATCTTTTATTAGATTTTAAAGACAAAACATTCTAACTAATATACAAAAATGAAATAAATTCATTTAACATTTATAATAAAAATAAATTATTAGACTTTATTAGGTTTATTCTTTTTTTCAGAATATGCAAAATCTATGTTTTTTTAATCCAGTCTTATTTTTTTCTGTATTTTCATATCATTTATCTTCAATTTATCGTTTCTTATTGTATAGAATAGTGTTAAAAAATTTAGTTCAACTTTGGAAACATAATCTATTAACTATAATGTTAGAAAATAAGTTTATTAATTTTGATAATTTATATTATTTCGTCGTTAGATTTTTTTTTCTAAAAGTATTTTCAGAAATTTGAATGTCATATAAATTTATTGTATGCCGAGAATATGTTTCTAAAGTTAAAATGTACTTCTCAGTAACAATAATGCGTACAACTTTTAAAAATGTGTATAACTTTTAAAAAAATCTATTTGTTTTTCTTAATATATGACAGTATCTCTTATTCATTAATTAGCGACATTTCGTAATTCAGAACACATACATACATATAAAAGAATTTTAAAGTTATAAAGCATAAATATAATAAGATTTTTGTGTCGATGTAACAACTTGATATCTTAAAAAAAAAAACAAATCTTCTGAAATTATATACTATTGTGTCAATGTAAGTATCGCATACTATGTGTATAGTTTTGTATGTAATTTCATACATGTAATTTCTATACATTTCGGAAAAATATATTGTGTTTGAAAGATCATATATCCTTATAAATGTTAATTGTTGATTAATATTGCACTAACTTTTAAAAGATTGCAAATATATATATATATATTTTCTGACGTTGATACATTATTAATATAATATAGTATACACATAATATGATACAGATGATTGTAAAAGTATAATTTTATAATTCTCGAACCTGTAAATTGCTGGCAGTAGCACACGACTAATAAGTCGTGTTAATATCCACCGTCTCGTGGTTCCAAATGTATGTTAATCAATTGAGAACCATGGATAAATTATAATTTGTATTATAATACAAAAAATGTATATTATGTGTCACGTTTCGACGGCGGTATTAAATGTTCTGGTAGTTCAGCCGGTAAATCGTATCCTTCGAGCTTTATATTAATTAGATGCATAGCTAAGGCAAATTCGTCAGAGTCTAAGAATCCATCTTTATTAATGTCTGAAAGTTTCCAAATCTTTCCAAGCACACTGTTTGGCAATTTGGACTTGACCATTTCTGATTTGGCCGCTAGTAATATAAAGTTATACATAATTAGAATATTTTATTTCAAATTGCCACACTTATATAAATATTGCATATTTATATAAAAATGTTTATATAAATCCTCCTAATTATAGCAGCAAAAAAATGCAGAGCTATATAAGTAAAAGCAATTATCGTCTCTATAAACTTATCAGTCATACCTGCTCCCGTAATTTTTCCATCTTGTGGTCCAAGTGATTCAAAGATGCTATCATATTTATATCTTTCTTTATTGACAATCCATTCTGGTTCACCTGCACCCGCATCAATTCCTTCTCCTCTTTTATATCCAAATGGACTAACTTGATCTTTTACACCTTCAAATGCTCCTCCTAAAATTGAGATATATACAATTTTTTCTATAAATTTAGAATATGTAAATACCATATTGTATATATTTTCTTGTATTAATTTTTTAATCAATTAAATTTAACTTTTAGCAAAAATTTTATGGAAGATTCAAACAATTTTTTGGAAGTATTTTGATTCAAGATTTACTAAGATTTTAATGTAAACAAATATTGACCTGTAAGTGTTTCTGAAACGGTAGTAACTTCTTCATGTGGTATCATAGCCATAAGCTTCGCGATATCTTCAGCAAGCATTTTATCCACTACTTCTAATAACTTAGGCTTCAGGGGATTAAATTTATTAAAATCGTGATGTGCTAAACTCTCTTGCATCTTCTTTAGATCCGGAAAATCACCAGGTGAAATCTTTTGCTCCCTTTGAATTTGATCATAAGTCTGGCCCAAATTTTTTATCAGTTCTTTTTTTTTAGTATCCTTACCAAACATACTGGGCATATCTTTCCGCAAGGCGCTTATTATGTACGCGTGTACCTATGAATTTTTGATAAATTTTGATGAATTTTATTGATGTAGGAAACATTAGAGTCTTATCATGTATATCTAGTTTAAGACTTTAAACTGGAGAAAGAAATTAATTCTTTGTTTCATATACCTTTGCTAAGCGAGCTCGTTTAATTAAATCATTAAGTTTTCTTAATGCAGCATTTCTTGGAAGCGATTGCATATCTCTGAATAAATCTTGTTCTTCATCTTCAAATAGTCTAAAAAAAGATTCACAAGACTTTTAAATATTAATACAAATAATTATATAATAAAAATAAACTAGAAGGTACACAAGCACTTACCTTCTATTAACATCATATCTTAAGGGCTGATCCCAAAACGAGCCAATATATACTCTAGCTACTTCTGGAGTTTGTAATACCTTTCCTAACGACCACATTAGAGCACCATACACTCTCATGAGCTGTTGATGATCTATCATGTCAGCTTTATTAAGAACAATTCTAATTTTATCATCATGTCCACGTAAGGCCTCGATAGATCTGCGGAATTCATCTGAGATATCGAGTTTATGAGCATCAAACAATAAGATAATCCTATCTACGCGTTCAGCGAACCATTCTAAAACACCAGTAAAGTCATAGCCTCTGTCAACCTGAAGGAAATATTTAATATTCAAGATATACATTTATCATCACAAATACATATATATCTTAATATGTAAAAACAGAGCTACAAAAACAATACCTACTCTTTGTTTTTCACCAGATAATATACCAGGTGTATCTACTATAGATATGCCTTTCAAAACAGGCGACGCTACAGTCGAACACTGAAATCTGTTCAAGAATGCATTGCCGAACTTTGAAAGTGGCCTGAACTGTTTATTTGGATCTACGACCAAAGCATTTCCAGGAATGACTCCTTCCTTTTCATCGTACATGACAGCAATAAATCGATCCGTAGTAGGCTCTGGTCCGATTCTGATACCAGGAAATTCTCTTTCTAACAGATATTTGATAAATGTGGTTTTGCCAGTGGAATATTGTCCAACTAGGAGAATCATAGGTTTTGCATCAAAGTCAGGATCATCCAGTTGTGGCGAATGAAAGTCATGGAACTGGTAATACTGTTCCAATGGTAATAACTTTGATTTGTATATCCTCTTAAGGCCTTCGGTAACATTTTCGAAGAGATCTTGCTTGCTATTCTCCTCACGACTCAGCCAGCTAAACATGTTGACAATCTGCAACAAATTAAGTTCTATATTCTTGCTAATGAACTTGTTATCATGTATATTCGTGTACAGTCTGAATTCCAAAGACTTGTCGCATTAGCATTAAGTAACACCGTGTCCTGTTAATTATGTTTCCTTTGTTTGAGCTATTGTAAGTACGGATTGACTCATTGTCAGACTACAATTCTAGACCAATCGTTCCGGACTGATGCAAAACGGCCTAGAAAGGTTAAGGTTATCACAACAATTATATCAGACTATATTCCGCCTCCAAATTCCACGCTTATGCCTTCGAGTCGTGTCTTTCAAGGTAGACTGAAGATAGAAAAGACTGAAAGGATATTGGGTAGAACATTTGTATCTGTTCTTCTGAAAACTCGGTCATGCTTTGTTCTAGAAAGCAACTCGGCACCTTCTTTTCCGATATCCTATCCAGCACCTCCTCCTTCCCTTCAAGGAATAGTTGAGATCTCAAATATTTGAAATGTGCAACGCAGAGTGAAGTGCAAAAATGTAAATGAGTGAAAAGGAACACGTGGACGAGGTCTAAGTAGAGGAAGAGAGAGAGGGAGAAAGGGGAATCCAGAGAGCACCATCGAACACCAACCTTTGCTCGTATCCGTCGGTCAAGGATGAACGGGTGCGCTTGACAGAGCGCGACGGACGCGAGGGCGAGCGCGGACTAACGGGAGAGCCGAGAGCCGGTGGAAGGCAACGCTCGGTCGACCAAGACGATCCAAGGTGGTCCGCTGCCGACGTGACGTATACACGACTCAAACCGATCGCGGAAGAGTACGCTGAGAACGAGCGATACGGACTTCCGGAACGGAGATGGTGGTGGTGGTGGTGGTGGTGGCGGTGGTGACGGCGGCAACGTCAGTGGTGATGGTGGTGGACGTGGGTGGACGTGGTGGTTGCTTGGATTTCTGCCACGATGCTCACCGATCGCCAGCGGTGACGTAAACAGTAATGTAACTGGTGGAAGGCGCGTCGCGCTGCGCGAGCAGCTCGGGAAAACGAGCGATCGCGAGGCGGAGCCGTGCCCGATAAACGGGACTGATATGGAACGTACTCTTGGAGAAGATAAACGATGCACGACCGATGGCTCAGAACGACGGCACGACTCTGCGACAACTGACAGGTTGTCGACAGCAACCACTGTACGACATTCAGCATTGGGCTCAGTACGCTCAGTGCCGACAACTGACAATTGTCAAAGCGCAAACGAGAAGAGGGGTGAGGGAGGAGGGTTGCTGACTAATAGGACATACCCAGGAGTTCGTACATTATGAATCGTTTTCATAATGCTATGTTAGCTAAATGAACAGTTAAATTAGCAATCAACTAAGTAATAAGAATTTATTCTTATTACTATATGAGAATAAATTAATTAATATATTACTACTAATAATATATTATTATTAATTATTATTACTATATGAATAAATAAATAAATTAACACGACTGATGAGTTTATTGAATAGAAATATCAATAAATATTATACTGATTTTTTTAATGAATATACACACACTTAAATTATTTCCCGTTAAACACAAACTAACAGTACATTACATCAACATTATAATTTCCTATTTAACTTACAATTTAATATAACTGTAACATAACACATGTTGTACATATATAACAGTTTACATTATTATTGCTAAGTAGGAAACTATAACATTGATGTGTAATAATGTTACTGTTAGCTTGTGCTCGAGTTAGGAATAACTTTGGGCACTGTGCATAACGAAAGATATATTAAAAATAGGAATAAGTATTAATAAATAGATAATAAATATTAAATATTATATACAAATCAAATTAGGAGTAGAGATCGAATTTAAATCACAATAGATACAAATAAGATATAATGTGTGTCTTCATGTTTGTATCCACTGTGTGTTACTTTTAATCTCTATTTCTAATTTTTTATTTCTCTAATATTTAATATTTATTCCATTATTTATTTTTTTTTATTTTTTTCTTTATAAAAAAAATTTTCTATTTCCTAATATTTTCTTCATTGTGCGCAAGATTTTAAGATTCAAATGAAAAGCATAAGGAATAAAAACAGAGAGTAATATAACATATATAACATACTCATCAGAAATTGCTGTATATTGTAATACACAATTTTTAATAGGTCTAATCTAGGTCTAATCTATTGTCTGCGTGTTATTCTTTGTTCCTTATTCTTTTCATTGTGCCCTCAATAATACGAATAAATGAACGAGTGAATTCATTAATTAATGGATCTTTGTAGCAGAGAATATATATACTCGTTATACACTTAAAATGAAATAGATAGATATATATTTGAAGTTTGGCGAAAAGAGAAAGAAAATGTCAGTGACAAAGAATAAATCTAATTAATATAGCTGAGTTTAAAATTAATTGAACAAAGGAAAATGAGGAGAGTGGACCGATATTCAGTCAGTTCTTATTTTAAGATTGCGTTAAGTACAATCTTAAGACGTTATAAACTAATCATAGCGAGCCATGTTAGTATCTTTAAGATATTATTTAAGATGATCTTAAAATAAGAAATGATTATTAATATCGGCCTGGAATGCGGAAATCGGCTTGGAAATCTTAATTACGGATTAATTTTTACGATTTAAAGTTTTATTTTCAATCTTGAGAGAACAAGGCTTAAGACTAACTTGAAATTAGTTGCTAAACGCATTCAGTTGTCGAAGTACGAGTTACGTGCGCAAGTTCAGGTCGATGACGGGATCGATAGTTTCATAATTCGTGATCGAACGCGCGTGCTTTATCGGATGTGTCTCTTCGTTCTTCATGTCGGGAACAAACGGAAAATGACATATACAAAAACAATTGGAATTACGCGAAGAGGGAATACGAGATGTCGCGTTCTTAATCTCCATTACCTATTTTCTTTCTTATTCTATTTTTGCTATCAAACGCGACGCGCTTGCTTGTGAGATTTCGGCTTGTGAGAGTCCGACCGATTATATCTCTCTCCGCAGAGTTTTCCGCTTTCAGACTTCCACGATTCTTTATTACACTTTGCAATTTTCATTGCGAAACTAAATTAAAGCATTCGCGTGGTATTTCTGGCATTCCCGCATCTTGAATTGCATTTCATCGCATTCGTTCCCGCGCGAAGTTGGGCACTCTCGGTTCCGGCACGAAGTTGTCGAGTTCGGTTCCTACGATTATTTTTCAAATTTCGTTGTTTCGCAGTTCTAAGAAAGTTGTCGGCGCGATGTTTTTCGACTAGTTGCCAAGTTTAATGGAAAAAAACATGCGTAACGTGGTCAGTTCGCGAAAGTTTCTCATTTTCGTCGTTAATCAATGCGAGGGATGCCGAGGAAAGCGAGGGATGCCGAGAAAAGCGAGGATACATCGAGGTACGGTAAATATCATTCTTAATCAAGGGTTAGAATAAAAGAATAAAAGATGTAGAAGATTAATCGAAATCTATTTATTCTTCGAAGTATGTATAATAAATATAAAATATTATTACGCACGATAAACAAAAATTAATAATTTATATTAATATTATATTAAATATAAAATCTTTTAATATATTGATCGTTTTGTGCTCAAAACGATGCTTTTAAAGCACATCAAATAAATAATGTTTCCTCTCTTAATTCCTGTATATCCTCTTCATTTTCATTTTCATGCATTAACGAAGCTCTATTCCATTAATAAATGAAGCTCTCATATTTTTCTTTATTATATCGTAGCCATTAAAGCATATCTTATTGTGCTAGAAATTGTTAAAGATTAAGAAAACGATAATGGCAAGAATTAATAGCTTCATATGCGAGGAAATTTTATGAAAATGTATTGAATAATTTAAAAATCAACTTATTATTTTAATTATTACTTTAGTTATTTATTTAATGATTATTTATTTAATTATTACTTTAGTCATTTATTTAATGATTTCTTTAATGATTAATTCATTACTGTTTTCTTTTATTAAATGAATATAAATACTTTGAATATAAATAATTGCACAATAAATCATTAAAACGGAGAAACGTTTAGCAGATGTCTATTGCTACCCATGTAATCGTTTTCCTTACATTTACTAATGAGAAAAGAGATCTGCAGAATCGGAAAAATATAGGATATACCACTTCATTAGGATTTCCTTTTATGAACAATTATTATTACTTTATTCGTTTATTTTATCGGTTTATTTAAATCCTCACTTATTACTGTTTTTCCTTTAAGTTGAAATGTAAATGATTGCATAACAAATCAGTAAAACAAAGAAACATTTAGCAGGTATTTATTGCTACCTACGCGGGAATTTTCCTCACTTTTGCTAATGAGAAAAAAGATTTACGAAATCGGGAAAATATAGGATATCCCAGATCACTAGGATTTCCTCCTACGAACAGTAAATTATGTAATGCTGTAATGGTAACAAATGAATGACATAACGGAGGCGTAATGTTAACAATATGTGGCCATGTCAAGAGAGACAATCAATAACTGTGACCTTGTCTCATGCAAGATCGATCGAATCACGAAACATTGAATCGCTAGCAATGCAGTGGATTCGCGCGAATAAAACTTAAATCGTTAAATAATGAGTCATGAAAAATGATAAGCACGAGCTAAGCTTCTGTCTTATCTTTTCTGTTAAATGCATAGCATTGAGTTAGCCACAATTTCCTTGATTCTGATTGACATAAAAAACGGAATATTGCGGAGGCAGCAATCAAATTAACAACGCGATATCTGTAGCTTAGAAAAAAATTATGCAAGGCAATATCTGTAACTTATAAAAAGATTATAATTGATAGCGATCTTACCTGATCTAATTTCGCATATCGGCCGAAATATTATATTGAATTAATATCCGCCGCTACAATGTTTAATTATTTCGTTGTAACTTAAATTATTTTTTTTTATTTATTGGAAAAAAAATCATTTTTACCTTTTTTTTTTGCAATAATCCACGGACAGAAAAAGTTAATTAAAATCATATCATGACAAAGCGTTTCATTCAATTTATCCGTAAGTAGAACACGCATTGAGATCAGAGGTGTATCTCCCTATTGCATCGAGCGCGACTGTTTAATTGCTAATTGCTCACGCACTATTCGGTACAACAGACAATAGTTCACGCCAATAATCGTACATGATATTACGCAATGATATGCAAAACGGGACCAGTGTCAGTCGTTGCATAAGCAAAATGGGCACATCCCAGTTAAACGATTTCGTGTCCATTTATTCGTCTTAACAAGCTTCGCTTGAATTACAACTGATTTGCAGGGATACTGGCAATGAGTTGTTACGTGCACATTGTGCACTCGACCGCAGACATTCGTAGTCTCCCTAAGGAGCAGAATGCGGATATCCTTAGCAATGCAATGTTGAGTTTTGAAAAATTCAGCAAGTTTATTCAGCGAGTTTATCAACTTTTATTTTTAATAATTTGTTCATAACACTTTCATATTTTTGTCATATAAATCTGTATTTTATTTTAGTAAAATTTCTTAAAAGATCTCAAAAGTTATATTCTTATTTCTTTTAAATTCTTCTAATATAATATATAATCTCTGTTCACTATTTAAATCTAAGAATTGAAATCTAATTCGATTTTTTTTTAATATCTGGAAACAGCAATCGCGAGTGAAAAATAAACAAAGATATTTCGATAAATAATATAACCAAATTATAATTTATTAAATCATAATTTAATAAAAAAGTAACTGACAATGTTTTTTGGCGATTCAAAATGTAATTTTATATTGAAAAGTACAGACGACATAATAATGGAAATTAACTTTCTTGGGAAAATATTTTCTTAAAGAATGATTGAGAAGTTTCTTTTATAACTTCTTGCATTAAAAATTTTTATCTTATACTTAGCTCGATATAGATATTACTGAAATGATATTCTTATCATTTATCAGAATTGCATAAGGTACTGACGATCCTATTTCTGTTACTAATAACAGTTTTGACGATTATCTGCAATAAGATGTCAGAGGCGCCTTCTGTGCTAAATTTTTTGTACTGTACATCCGACAAATAATTTACTGAAGCAATATGAGCAATTTTTAATTACACTTGCTTAAATTTTATTTTTACAGAATTCGCAGATGGAGTCATCCATCGATGAATTCTTCGTATACACGCAGATGAAAAAAGAAGTACGTATTCGAACAATGACATTGTTTTATTAGTGGTATCAACGTTAGTAAGTACAATAAAATTTTCACCTTATTGCGAAAACTGCTAGTTTTCTTTCTATCTTACAATTAGTTATACATATATTATTTTAATATTTATTATATATCGCTATCATTTTGTGATAATATTAGAAGTGTATCTCAGATTCCTCAATTGCTAACATTGTGTGTGACAATTACGAGATTAATAATTACAAGTATAAATTTAACTAGTCCTATACTTAAATTAATAAGTATTGATCTCGGAATTACATATATTTCATGTAACACATACTAAATGATTAGCACTAATGAGTGCATCGGGAGAAACGCTATTAGCGCTGTATGTGTCATTCTATGTTTATCGTTCATTTCGTAAAACAAGGATAGAATATCATAAATAATGCTAATAGCTTCTCTTCCGAACGCATGCTCTTATTTCACTTTGTATATGCAATTTCGTGAAGGTACAAATTTAATTTCATAATAAAGTACAATTGTAAACATATTGTAAATTATTATCTAAAACTCAGTGATTTTTTAAATAAAAAGAAAACTTAGCAAGATCTTATTTGAAAAATATAATTTATAATGAGACCAGCAATGAGAGTACAGCGTGGTACTTTATGCGTAAAAGTTCATATGAATATTTCGGACTTAAAATGTGCAATCATGTTGAACAGGTTAAGAAACATAATTGTAAACTGATTCGCTCGTATTTTATTACATTTTATCTGTTTACTTTTCCTTATATAACTGCAAATTTTTATTTTATTTCTGAAGGAACTTGTATTTTTAATCTCTTTTGGTTCTTTAATTAAGCTATACATTTGCTCTTTCGATTTAAATGGCATCGGAGTAATGACTATATCTCTATCCAAGAGCGTGAGATTTAAAAAATTTTTAAAAGAAGAATTTTCGCTAAGGACAGCTCGAAATGTAATAGAAATGTTTGTATCGTTTAACGTAAATATGAAATATGTATGAATTTTTACGTCGTACTCTCATCAATGGATTCACATTTTACATTCTGCGTCCCAATCGTCCGGAATCACTTCGTGCAACATTTGCTTCAGGTTTTGCAATAGGCAAGGACTCGCGCAGTTAGGAATTTCCAAACGATGCGCGTTGTCCGTTTCCGTATTATTCAAATATAGTGCCTTTGATAACAAATAGAGAAAAGAATAAATTAGTTTATTATATAATTATTTTATAATTTATAAATCACTAGAATAGTAATCGTAGGAGGTATAAAAGTATTTATTAGATAATATGCATGTAATATATTAGTATGCAAATAGGAAATATTTCAGGAATTCCGGATGAATCTCAGCAATTATGCAGAACCGCTAATGTTATCATTAATTGTTATCATTAATTAATTAAATCGATTACGCATTATTTCCGGTAATATATAAAATTATTTCCTGTAATATCTGTTATAATGTTCAATAATGACGTAACAAAATACTTAGATGGAATTTACAGCGTGTTAAAGTTTTCTATATGTGAAACAATTTCTGATTATAAAAATATTCATAGCTGTATCATAAAATTTTACGATAATGATACTACGATAACTATCCATACCTTTACTTCTTGGTCGGTTCCATTATTGACGAAGTGTAGCTCCAATATGATCATCGCTCCGTAATCTGGTTTAAGAAGCTTCGTGAATCCCATTGTCCTCATCACGTTAACGATAGTTATGTCGTGACCGGAATAAAAATAAGATCGTTTCGATTTAGCTTTACTCTCTTCCATGTGATATAAAATCTCTTTTAGTAGCGGGCCTGCAAATAGTGATAATATAATTTTCAAAACAAGATTTTGTAATATAATTTAAAAGGTACAGCGATATTTATCGCTGTAGAGATATCGTCATACCTCCACGAAGACGCTTTTGAATAGTGCCCTCGGTGAAGATTGCGAGGCTACGAGCGGCTATTTCGCGCATCTCGTCGTTGTAAAAATTCTGCGTCCATGCTGGAAGCTGTAAATTGTGTTGCTCTTCGATCTGGAGGGTGTTGTAAAGAAACTCGATATTGGTGAGCGTCATATTCTGTCCAGTGTGCTGCGTTAGTTCCTTATAATACTTGGCCATTTTCTTACCCGATTTTTTGTCTTCCTCTATATACGCCTGTTTTAGAGCCGCTTCTAGCTTTGGACATGGTGCCTTCATCACAATCAGCTATAACAATATCACTATTGAAAAATAAGCTTCTTTATAGACTTTTATGTTTTTAACAAGTAATTTATCATTTGTTTAATTTTCTGTCGGCCAAATTGGACTTTGAAATCATAATCGATATATTGATTATGAATTTTGGTTATAAATTTAAATCTGTAAAAAATAAGTAAAACAATTCAACTTCCATGATAAAAACTCGTTAAACTTTTCATGAGTAGACAAGAATTTTTTCAGATTTTTATATCTGGAATAATTTGTCCTAATGCTCAAAACCTCAAGTTGCTAACGGGAGATACAAATATTTGACATAGTCAACGAGTTAAAATTACAAATATATCTTCTTATCATATTGTACTATTTTAATTCGAGTGTTTTTGCAACGTAAAATGAAATTTTATGCATAAAATTTGATGTTTATACGCAGATTATAAATATACGCAATTAATTAACTTGTTGCAATCTTAAGGTTACAAATTACGTGTTTTTGTTTGAACAATAATGAATATTAAAAAAAGAGAACTTTTAAAACAAGGAGATAGTGAATAGGACTTCGTATAAAATTTTAAACTGTAAAAAAAATTTTTTTTATTTAACATTATAAATTAGATTTTGTATTATACCTTGTCCAATTCCCGTGGTATCGAGTGTACAGGAATAGGAGTCCATGTCAAACCAGGCACGAATATGTCCTCGGGACTTGGTGTGAACAATCCAGCGAGTAATGCCAGTGCCGACATGATGCACCGATCCCTGTAGCTGCTACGTATCAGCGTGGCTGTGCTCTCGAATTTATGACCGATTATAGGGCCGTATTTTAAGCGTATCCACTGACCCAAGTTATACAGTTGACGCATTCCTTTCTGAAAGTGGATTTCGAGATTAATAACGTTGTGCATTATTCATGCTCGATCACGCGTTTTACAATCGCAATGCATGTTGTGCAAGGATGTGATTTTATTTATAGCAAGTCTGAACATATATTATCGTATTATATACGGTAATATCGATTCATCAGAATCTGTGCGTATTTTGTTCGAACCTTGGTCAAAGAGCCCCAGCCACCAGGCCAATTGTAATTTATATAAGGATCTTTAGGATAGGTCTCTGTAGGAGTTCGATCGCCATGACGAAAGAGCTGTCAACAAATAATGATAATTTCTGTATGAGAGAAAAATACTATTCATTTAACACATAAATCCATCGCGCTTTTCCTCATTTAATAAATTCCTTGATTAAAATTCCTGAAGCAGAATTCGTTTAAATGCTATTTAAAAAAAATTAAAGTAACGTTACAGATACTTTTAATACACTAAAAAAGAAATCTGGTAATAGCTACTAAACGTATCTCGTTTAGCACACATATTGATGAAATATTTAGTTAAATTATTATTAAGTTTGATTAATACTATTATTACCAAATACATAATTATAATTAATTATAGAGGTAATAATAATTAAGAGTAAATAATAATTAAGATAATATTTAGAAAAATAAAAGCAGTGTTTAGTTTCGATTACATTAACCAAATATTTAATTGAAATTATTTTATCATGAAGTGATTAAACATCTCGTAAAATTGTGAAATGAATTAACAGATTCAAGTTTCATTAAATGTAAACATTAAATCAACACGTTAATGACAGAAGCGGGATGACAGACCAACTGTTACAAACGAGCTACTCACAAAAACCACCTGCTGCAACGTTTCACGTTCGGTAACCGGAGATGCAAACGCCGTGTACGCTAACAGCATACACGCGATGAAGGTTCCAAGTATAACTACGCTTACGCCAAGCTTTCGGATACGACAATTACCCATCAAGGTTCGTCCTTTGGCCCGATCCATTTGGCCTAATTACACGTTTCCTGTAGCAATCTCAAGTAACTTCTCCAATCGTAGACTAGATGGTAAACGAGAGCTTGTTAGCGGTTAGCGCAATGAGTCCGGTACAAATCTATAGTTATTTAGCAGCTTCCTTGTGTAAAATAAGTTAGTATGTACATATATAAAGTTACTTTACGCGATTTAGAACCAGTTGCTTTGTTTATCTCAACATTGGAATTATCTCTTCAGTTAGTGAATCATTATTTTAGCAAAACAGAAATTTATTAGATTATACAGATCTAACAATAACCATAAATTAAAGAAATAAAAACGATACACGAAGAGAAAAATTTGCTATGAACGCTAATCCTATGCCATAATAGCAAATTTCATTTGCAAATATAGGGATCGCAAATTATTTGTAGGTCTTACAAATATTTATTTTTTTTTGTACTCATTACAAAAATTATTTGCAACAAATGCAAAATATTTGTCAAATATGCAAATTTCTTTGTTATAAACAGCACACAAATTTGATAATTAAATTTTGCAATCCTTCTGTATTCATAGCAAAATTATTTTTCTCCGTGTAGGAAGAAATAAAAATGTGATAATCTTTTCACATTTTTAAAGTTCGATATCCATATTTGAAACTGATCTAAATTACAAAATTATGTATTTCTTAAAAATGCAATTAGAAAATCTTCTTTTCCTTTATTATGTGACAAATATTTAAAAAAAATATTTGTCTCCTACATTTAAATCAAAGAAGCCATTAAGCCAAAGATAACTTATTTTTGTAAAATAAGTATTCACTGGTTTATCCGGCTTTGAAACAAATGATTCATTGAATTCAATTACGTCGAAAAGTTTCTCCAAATATTTGTTAGAAACTCTCTATCAGATAAAGAATACCGGTGCGCTTATCGCAGACTTCTTCATTATCTATCATTACCTCTGCACGTGGGACGTCGTTCGACTACGTCAGCACTAAAAACTACCGTGGTCGATACGGCACTGTGATCGCTACAGCACGTCGTGCGGTATCCTCTTGGCGTATGTGAAGCGCGCGGAGGGAGATGTGAGATGCGTGACGTGCATGAATGTCACACGAAATTGCACGTACTCGTGATTTGTAATCCGAAACGTGCAACAATCGGTCGAACTCGCGGACGCAAATTCGATAACACACACTCTGTTATTATTGCTGCTGCGAACCACAGAATCGTCCGCGGATGAGAGCCGACACGCGTTCACTTCACGTCTCTTCTTTCCAGCATGCTTTTCCTCGCGCTGTACATGGCTGAAAGATCGACCGTGAAGACATATATATATGTGCGTGTGTATTCGTGTGTCATACTTACGTAAATTTCATATAAATGCGCTTCTGGCTTTCAGTTGCTTCTTGATTATGGAGCGATATGTTGTTTTCTTTTCGTTATAAAGTGACTTTATTCGATAACTATGTGATGTTTGAAGTTGATCAAGCGATATCGTTAATGTGTTAGTGGTCTGTTAGTGACCTTTATCTCTAGTAAGGAGTTGATAAATGTTTGACAACATTACAATGGTTACAACATTATTAATGGTTTTAAGGGCAATAAGATAACCGCGTATTTTTGGAGTATTCTTTGAAAATGATAAATAATTATTCTAAATAGTTTCAGAATAATATATATATTTTTTTTATGAATATTATTCTAAATAGTTTCAGAATAATACATTTTTTTATTTTGTCAAGCCATTTGTTAGTTCAAAAGCTATATTGTTTATTTGTTGAAAAACTAGTATTAATATTCTTGAAATTTAATTTTTAAAATAAACTATTTTTTTTATTTTGTGACCTTTGTAATTATTTACTCATATTTGATCTCTCTGTTACTTTCATTGCTTAGCAATTTTGAGCTTGAAAATTGATATTGCACTTTTGAGAGCACGTAGCAAAAAACTTTTAACACATTCTATTAAAAGTACTCAAAATGTTCTCAAATGATTTTATATTTCTTATACATAATTTTTTACGAAACAGTCAAGAACAGAACGTTAACGTTTTTTTGTACTAAAAAACTATTTCACTGTCAGCAATTTATAATACTACAGGAATATGTCTTCTCCGTATCGTGTGTTTTTTTTGTACTTTGTATTGTGCGTCCCCCACTTTCAAATTTAGTGATAAAGAGAAACAGACTATATTTAACATTAGACACAAAGAAAATACGGAATATGTTATCGAAATAAACATACGCGCATGGCTGGGTTAAAGTAACTTTTATTTACGATCAGTTTTTACTAGAGGCGCAATAAATTTTTTTTATGATACACAGAAATAACGCAGGTCGACTTCACGCGCTTCGTTTTGGATTTCGGTGATAACCAAATAACAGGATTTCGCGATTAAGCGAACAAATCGCTTCGTCCGTGCAGGGCACACATTTATTTCTGAAATGGTAGGTAATTTATCTGTGAAACGAGATCCGCATACGTCACTCAAAATAAATGATATCATACGTCACGTATTGGAGCAACAGGAGTTATGTTGCAAAATAATCGTAACAATACGACAAATGTTATCATATATTTATAACAATACTAGGATTCATTTTTTTGTAACTATTAATTAATAGTCGCTTAATTAACATTATCTTGTAGATTATTTTAATGACGTATGTTAATACTTTTTCAATCGAAAAGTAATCTAAATCTTGGAGTAATCATAATTATCTCTATATCGAACATTGTTCTGTTGTTATATAATTTTACATTGTTAAAGAAGTACAATCTGACAACCTCGTGTAATATACTTGACTCCAAGTCTTCTCAATTATATCATTTGTCATCGAATGCGATTAACGGAACCGGTATCGATATTTACTGTGCACTTTGGTTACCACCTGTTGACAGGAATGCACAAGCTAAATGTCAGAATAGATGCCGTTTAGTTTAAATAAAACTTTAAATTTCGTTAATAATTGAATTGTTCGTAGCGTTTGAAATTGTAAAAGTCTGTTAATGTATTATTGAAAAACGCTCACTATAAAAGTAAATCCAGCTAGAAAATGATTGGTCGATCGATGTTGAATCAGCATCGATTCGATGTTGAGCGATCAATTATCTCTGGCTAAAAAGGATTTTACTATTTTAAATATAATTTATTGGAAATTTGATTACATATAATCGAATTCGTAAAGTCATACACAACATTCGACATTTGTTTCCTCGATATGATTTATAATGCAATAATATGTCGAAAAGAGCATCGAACTGCTTTTTCTTCCTTTTTTTTTATTTTAAAACAAATCGGACATTTTTTTTGCGCATCCCTGATCTACGGACTAATTCTAAGTCTATAACATGAAAGAGGAACGAAGTTTTATTATCTCTACGTCGTATTTTCATATGTTTATATTTTATGCAAGCGCATGTGCATCCGGTGCACGTTGCGTATTACATAAGATGTAGATAGACGTTGGAGCTAGTAAAACAAAGTGACCTAAGTAGCAGGGTCCTCAAATCGTTTCGCACGACACGTCGAAGTGCTGTAAAACGTTCGATACGCATAAAATTAAAAAATACGATCGTCCGAAGCCACCGAAGTTTCTTACGCAACTCTAGCTGACCGACGAAATCAGATTTGCTGATGAGAAATTCGCACACGTGTATTTGCTTTGTCGTCAGCGCAAACGAAATTTGAGAACGCCTGACCTAACGAACGCAACATCGATTATGATTATTATAGTAAGTACGACGAGTCGTTTTTTTTTACAAGAGAGATACTAGAATATCAGAGAAGGAAAGAGATCGAAAGACGAAGGAGTGCAAAGAATCGTACAGTACGTCGTTTGATATGAAAGCTTAACAAAGTGAGCGTTCAGAAGTTGCGGGAGAAAAATTATTCCACGCACGTAAAGGATTAAGGAAAAATTCTCTCTCGCACGCAGTTCTTGTTCGGGGGAGGAACTCGTCGCGGTATATGATTTCAATTGCAGATAGTAATATTTAGAACAAATGCAGCCCGGAAGTGGAGCATCATCGATTCGCGGAGGCGCGACTCGAAGGAACCCTTTTGTTGAATCAGCAAAATGCTACGTCTATTTACTTCGTTTATTTTACGGCAGGAATAAAGTTGCTAATTCATACGCGGCTCATGCATAACAATAAATATAGCAAAAGAATAAAATGCAATAGCGATATCTGGCGAGAATATCTTTACGGTACTTGCGAATTTTTTTTTCTTTATTTGTTGAAAGGAGGAAAGAAATATTTAATCGTAAAAGCAAGTCGAGCGATCTACCGTATAAAATTAAGTTATAAAATTGAGATAGTTGAGTTATAAGAGATCTGGATGTTTTTTTTTTAATAAAAAGAAAAAATCCGCGAGTGAACGGAAACCCCTAATCTAATCTGAATTAGTCTATAAAATTTTTAGAAAAGCTTTGGAATTTATTATTAATTACTTCTTAAATAAAGATTGAATTGTGTTCTATGGAACTAATATAGAGCAAATAAACGGACTCTTTAATGTGCTATTTGTGTGCTCCTTTATATAGATGTATTTACTTCAAATTTATTTTAAATAAAAACATTTCCGCTCGAAGCAATTATATCGCATCCGCTTTTACACAAACAAAATAAAGAGCGATTTAACAATGCAGTTGCAAACTGCCAGTGGTGCAACTAGGAGTGTGCAAAAGCTGTAAGTGTGCGAGGATTAAATGGTGAAATGTAAAATTGATCATTGAAATTTATCAACACCGATTAATTATAATTGTATCTATAATCGTATCTATAATTTTTAATTAAGGAACTTATGCTATTTTTGTGCTTCGGAGGAAATGTATGTCTATACACACTCTACAGGTTTATTTGAGAGAAGAGAAGTAATTCATCGCTCGAGTTATAATAGTTACGCCACTGGCAACGGACGATTCTGAGATCAGTGGTTCAAGCTCGAGGTAGAGATAAAGTGGAAGGATCGAGTCGGGAATGACGTTATTACGAGTTGTATAGTAATCTCTCTGCATCAGTGATTGTGTCTGCGATCTACGCTTGTTCCGAGCGACGCCTTCGTCCGGGACCGCCGGCGTAGTTCGCTGCCGCGAGTCCCATCATGTGTTTCGCCGCCTGAGAACCACTGTAGCCACGATTGAGACCCAGATCCAATCCTCGTTTGTTGCTGCGGACATACCGATTGAATGTTTATCACACTGTTATTTAAATCGACTATCTTAGAAAGGGCTTTGCTCCGACAAACACGAGTTCGCAAACTCAAGAATCACAAAAAGCATTCGAATAGCACATCCCGATTTATATGTATAATAAGAGCTAGACATCTCCGATTCTATCTCGCTCTTATATCAATTGATTGAAACGAAGTCTCTTCTATATATGAATGTATGCCGATGTAAAAAAGGACACGTACAGTGAAAATCCATTATCGACATTTTTTAAATAAAGCCCTTCCTAAAATAAGTGGTTCCATTTATATCCGATGGAATTAAAGGCAAATAAAGGAGACATTGCGGTACGGAAGAAGTATCAAAGGATAAATGATATTCTGAATATAGAATGTTTCGTTGACAAATCCCAAATTTCCTATATTGAAGTGCTTTTTATTACACCGCAGTTTAATTTGAGATTCAACTTTTATTAAGTAATTCTTAACGAATTTTTTAATAAGTTTTCTTGAAAATCAATTATCTAAAATATTACCAACTAAAGCAGTAAACATAGTAAACATAGGCATAATTTTATAAAGAAATATATACACATATATATCTATAAATAATATATTGAGTTGAAACAAAAATTCGCTACTTTATTTACATTATGTCTATATGTTTAAAAAAAATTTGGCAATTATATCATTCGATAGAGCAAAGTTTCAATTTTAAGAATCTATTTTTTTGGATTACGATACGATGATTTTTAACCGAGTTATAAGCAAAATCAAAATGCTTCTTTTATTAAATCTACGATAGCAAACAAAAAATAATAATAAACTTAAAGAGGTTCGATTATTATTTTTACAAATTTTTTTTGGGCACATGACAGATCCATAAAGTAGGGAGAAAATTTCCTTTTATTCAGTTAGTAATTTTCTATATGTAAAAATTACTACACGTACAGGAATTTAGAAAGCTTAAGCTGTGTTCAGCAGATTCAACATATTCGCTGCTATTGATGTATTTTTCTAGATTAAAAAGTCTGATTGGATGATTTAAAAGAATACACTAATAACGAATGCTTACTCAATTGTTAATCTGCTGAACGCAGCCATAAATACTTTTCGTAAGTACAAACTTTAAGCTTTAAAACTATTTTTGACAGTTAAATTTTGTTCATTTTTAACAAAGGTTTAGCCGCTTGAATTTTGAAGCTACGAATTTTTATTTTAACTCAATATTAACAAAATTAACATCCCATATGTATTAATTATTAACCTGATAGCATGCCTGTCTAAAATCATGACATAAGATATGAGTTTAAAAGACGTTTTGCGTTTCAAGTTTGGACAGGGATAGTAACATGAATTGTGCATAACGTTAAGATATCATTGTATAACATTATCTTACTTTTCCATCTCAGGGCGGTTGATGCGACTAAGACGAGAGAGTATCTCTAGAAACTCGTCTCGGTCTATGTCATCCTGCTGATCCCAATAACTTTCATGGCTGCGTGCGTAGTGTAAAATAAGAATCGATTGAGGAATTGATCGATTAATCGTGAGAACTGCACACAATAATAAACATCGAATTACACGAGATAAGAAATGAACGTTAAAAATGTAATTTAACTGGGAAATCGATAAGAATCGCCAAAACTTACGACCTCTATAAAATCTATTTTTCTCTCATGAGAAAGAGACTCTGGAAACTGAAATGAATGATGTGAGAGAGGTAAAAATATAGTTGTCAAATATAATTCAGGGACGGCGTTAATAGATACGCCTGCAACTCGGAATTATTCTTCGCGATTGTCTAAAACGTCGTTCGAGTCATTTCAGTTACCAGGATTCCTTTCAATCGGCTGGCATGTCAAATAGGAACTAGGTTAAACTGTCCGAGCAGATGCACTTCTGCTTCTCGTTCAATATATTCATTTAATTGTAAATAAGCACTCGAGGAAATTTCTATTTGCATTGATTCGAAGTTGAGTATATTTAAAAATTAATTTTGGGCGCCTACTTATTGTTGAATATAACTTGATTAATTATAGACACGTAACTAAATATTTACTGATAGCGTTCAACCATCGATAATGTTAAAGTTTTTTATACACTATATATGACTTTTTTTTAAAGAGAGAAAATTCACGGGCGGTTTATTATATATGACTCGGCACACACAGGATTTAATAATTTATATAATATTCTAATAACTTTTGTTTCTCTCGTCTTTCCGATTTATCAAAGTTAGGAAGAGTTACATTACTTACCGCGGTATCGCATCGGCTGTGAGACTCGAAACTGCGATGACGACTACGAACATCAGTAGTGTGCACAAAGCAGTCATCTTGGGTTGCATCTAAAATAAATTAATCATATAATTATATTATAATAACTGATTGTACCTTTATAAATCAAGAGGTAGTAAATCATAAATAAGATCAGAATGAAAGTCAGGTACACACGGCTTTTTATAGCTAAAACAATCTAGGCACTCCACATAATAAGATGAGAATATGCTTTTATATAAGGAATGTAAATATTCAGATCTCGTCTGGAGATCTGAATTCCTGCATTATATAATAATACTTGGCATCTCAGGTGGTCATATTAAATGTTAAATTCGGCAGTAAATGAGATTAAGATGCGTGAATACAAAGCGACATACTCGCATGCATTCCTTTTGTAATACGTAATCCTGTGATATTCCTCGTCCCATTGTTCTACTTGGTTTATTATCTTCACCACCGTTTAATGAAAAATATGGCAATGTCAATATATGCTTTACCATGCGCGTTTGCTTAAAGACCAGCAAATCCTAGTAGAGAAACGTTCCTGATTGCGAACAACTCTACTACTGCAACGGATTTGGGGCTGTCTTGAAACATTCGCGAGATTTCATTTTCGTGGAATTCTGATTTAAAGCAAAATTTAACTCAAGTATAAAACTTGTTTAAATATGCAACAATAATTGTGACGGTAGCTAAAAAAAAGTACCAAGTATTGTACGAATAAAATATTGTTTTCGAGAAAAACATGTTTAAAGCTTTCATTCAAAACTGTAATTTTATCAGTAATTGATAGAATAGCAGGAATTGAATTGTACAATATTTTTAAATATTCTGCTAAGATAGAATTGGAAACAAGTAAGATGGAAAATAAATGAGGAAGACATAAAAAGAACGATTTTGCTGAAGTGTAATATCTGAAAATTTAGCTACAGATCTGAAAAATTTTTAATTGAAAATGAACGAACCAGAAAATTCTGATTTGTTTTCAATTAAAATTCCAATTAATGCAATCGGATTTTCTTTCCTATCAACGTAGAATATTGGAACTTTTATCAACATTGTTTATTATGCTTAAATATCCTACATAATGATTTTAATAATCCAATAAAATTATTTTTAGAGCTGTGTCTAGCAAAATTTTTAAATAATAATACTTCAACAGAATCATTCTAGGATTGCCACAAAATTTAAAATCAGGGAAATGTCAGGGAAATTGAAAACGATCAGGGATATCAGGGAAAAGTCAAGGAATTTTGCAAAAATTATTTCTGTAAAATTAAAATTTGTCTTTAAAATTTAATATACATGTATATCTCTACTTTAATATACATCTCTACTCTCTAAATCTGAATCAGTGGATAATTACTAATTACCCATACTTGACACTGATAATCAGTGAAGTTCAACAAAAAAAAGAAAGAATGTTTAAGCATTATATAATTGAAATACTGATATTTGCACGTTAATTTCAATTTTCCATTCATTCAATTTAAGCGCTAAAACAAGTTAGTTCATATAATAAGTTAGATCATATAATAAGATTAGCTAAGTTAAGTCTCATTTAATTGATTACCCAGACATTCAGATTTAGAGAGTACGTAGTTTTGTGTGGAATATTATCTTAACAATTAAATGCAAGCAGCACTCAACAATATTAATATTTACATTGTTATGTTAAATTGCTTTCTCAACAAAATATTTTATGGTTTCCAAATTAGAAAATATAAAAAAATTCAAAGCATCAGAGAAAAGTTATGGAATTTTAGAATAAGGAATTTGTGACATTCTGTATTCTTTCCGTGTAGAAAAATTTCAAATATTTTATCAAAGTGTTTGTGTTTATTTTGCCTACCAAGTTTTATTTTGTTAGAATAGCTTCTTTTATAAATGTACAACGTGACTTTGCTGATCTCATATCGCCAGATATAAATTGTAAGGTTAAGAAAAGATTGTCACAAGATAAGAAAGACAGTGTCTACTGAAAAGATGGTAATTCGCTCGTATATTTTCGAACGTAAAATTTTCAGAAATTTTCTCAAAACATTGTACTCTTATCGTATCGTGATAAGTGATAGACGTGACAAGTGATCGTTAGTTAAATGATCATCGATTTACTTATATTTATCGTAGTTAAGCAATGCGAATATTGTTTCAAAACCATCGTAGGCGGTCCGTATCTTTTCAAGTATCTTTCAAGGAGCGGAAAGTTCGTTGTTAAATGAAACGCCAAGTAAAGGAGATGAGAGATTGTAGTAGTTGAAGGCGAAAGATGAAACAATGGTCCCTCCAGAATATGGAGAAAAGTTGGCGTGTTCTCGGCTAACAAACTATTCAACTCGCGACCCAGGAAGAACGTCCTGTCATCCGACGATAATGTATATGGGGTAGAGGTAGCTTTCTCGTTCTGCAGAATTAGTAGCATATCCATATAAGCAGTGAAAGATATAATTTAGAAACTATCATAGATATAACGACCTTTAGCCCAATGATGAATGTCTATAACACTAGGTTTACAAAAAATATTTTTTAATTACTTTGAACTAGACTAGGCATTGCTTATAGATTTTTGAATAAAAGCATGTTGCAAGTTAAATTTCACTAGCACGTTAGGTTTCCGAAGTAATCAAGATTTAATGCACTAAAATGATTTTTTTACGTTATTTGACATTCTTTTGTAAAAAGGATTGTTAGCTTTTAATTCTGATCAAAAGTCATTGTAGTATTGTTCCCCTATAAAATGTATTTTTTGAAATTTCAATATCTTACTATTCAGTCTGAAGGACTCATATACAGACTTTTTCTAAGATAGTAAATTTTCCGCTTATTAGAAATCATTATACTTATAATTTCTAATGTGACTATTATACAGTGTAATTTGTTATATTATAGATAATTATATATTACAGATGTAAATGTACACACACACACACACACACACACACACACACACACACACACACACACACACACACAATGTCTCATTTTAATTGCCTATCTCTAATATCTAAAAAACCTTTTTTAACAAAAAGTTGCACATCAGTGTCTGTGTATCGATAGCAACAAATTAAAAATTGTATATGACGTCGTAAGCGGAAAATTTGTTATCTTAAAAAACCCTACATTTAAATCCACATAGCTAAAGAGTAAGATACTGAAATAAAAGAAAATGTATTTTCTAAGGAATGAACAAAATACATTCATGATTTTTAATCGAAATTTCAAAATAATGATTATCTTCTTTAAAAAAAATGTGAAATATCGTTAAAAAAGTTATTTTTGGAAATTAAATTTGAATTATAGAAAACATGTTGGAATTTGCGGTAACATTTTTAGCATTCAAGAATGTATAAGAAACATCTAATTAGCTTCAAAGTCATTTTTTACTATATTAACTATATAGTGTAATATTCTATACTGCTGCATTAATGATACCATCGTAACATGCATTAATAAGAATCTTAAGTGAGATAATTACGAAGGAATTAAGAAAAAAGATAACAACTTAACTAGATCGTTATTTTTAATTTCGAGACTATAAGTAATATTGATGTAACAGATTTACGCAATATATGTCTTCCAAACAGAGTAACGTTTAGAAACTCAAGCTATAATTCAAGTTCTCATTTTATTTTCTTTTTATACTCTTTATGTCTACGAATTTCGCAGCACTTTTTTCTCTCTTTCTTTTTGACGTTTATTCAATCAGCATTTTATTGCGGTATAATTACAACTCGCTTTGAATAGTATCTTGTAGATAATTGGATACACGGTTCGCAGTAATTGATGGCCATAGGCTGATATTCCATATCCGTGTATTTATTTTCGTCTGTGAAAGACGATGCGTTTATACTCTGGGTCGTAGAACGTTATTTCTCTTTCACAGCATAAATATGAGAATTTTTATATTAAACATACAATTATGTGCGAAAATCGCACTGTTTCGTTATTATTTTGTACAAAGTGTTTATTAAAAATTTGTTGAATGATCGTATTTTTTTAAATTCGCCTTTCTTTACAAATTGTATACGTACACACATATATATATATATATATGTACATGAGAACAGTACTCTATAAAGCACTACTCTTTTTAATTTGCATTATGACCAAAATTTTAAAAGCACTGCTCTTGTTAATTTGCATTATAACCGACATTTTAAAAGCACTGCTCTTGTTAATTTACATGATGATCCAAAAATAAAATGATCCATATTTTTCAAGTTATATTGTAGTTTTCCAAGACATTTCTCTGCTCGTAATGTCCACTAAATGGATCGTTTCCGTACTATAATTCCATACGCATAACATTGAAGGCAAACAGAAAACAGAAAGACGTACTGCACAGAGTTAACGTTCCGAGAACGCTTAAAGTTCGCGTTTAATTTTCCCCGGTTGCCATTAATGCGGATTAGACGACTCTGGCGCCGTCGCTTTAGTATACTATACTTCGAGAGAAGCTGCGAACCATAAATCTACGCAATTTCATTGAATTTATCGTCCCTGATACTTAGCGTAACCGTGTGCCGAACGAGATGGGCGATATAAATCAAATCATATCTAAAAAGAAAAACAACGCGGCAACACAAGAGTATGTTAAATATACCACGCGGTTAACATCGTTAGTTCCCGACATAAAAATTATTTTTCTTGAAAACACGTTCCCGATAATTGTCCCCGGTAGTGCCGTCGTAACCGCAGTGAATCTAATAATGCGATAATGGAGTTTCGATCCAGAAACTTTACTTGTGTTGATCGTTCAGTCTTGCGATCCCGACCGGGGATTTTTTTTCTACCTGCGCGTCCTCAAGTGTTCTAATTTTCTGTCTACGGAATGAAGTGGTTCCAATTTGCCAAAAAATCGTTTGTTCGCCGTTAGGAATAAATCGAATCAATCTTATGATATATACAAATATCATAAAATTATTCGGCCAAGAAAATGTCTTCTCATGATTTTTGAAAAAATTATCGATACACTAAAAAAAACTAAATTAAAAAAAATATGTTTGAATAATTCTAAATATTTATTAAATGTAAATATATATTTATTTGATACAAGAACTATTAATTTGACTTAACTATCATTTTTTATTTTGAGTAAATACTTATTTACTGGGAGTAAACATTTAATTAGTACTAAAAAAATATATATTAAGATTTAATTAACTTTTTTCAATGTATTTCTTGACAAAAATTCAGTCGGTCATTCTTTTTATATTTTTTTTTCGTTATCGATTTTTTTCTTTGTGCATAACGATACCGCTCAGTATTGTTGCGTTAAAATTGAAAACGGTAGTCTTATCGCAATACAGAAGACAGGAGAAATATTATTTCTGAAATAATAAGATGATAATAGATTTCGATTCTATGATATGCGCAATTATAATGTAATTCAGTCATCTCATCTTTTAATTTGTTGTTTCGCGTTCATTTTGTTATTAAATATTCATTCTTCCATAGTGGATAAATCTGTTCCACAATAGCATGAATTGTACACACGGCTTTAAACGCGGCAATAACAGTATTATTCACTTCCTAAATCGATTCAATCGCGGTAGCGATTTAGTTTCCGAACAATGTCGTCAATATCAGTGGTTAATAAACGATTCTCTCTTTAGTACTCGTATAATAATGCGTGATATCATGGCGAATGACAAAATCAACGCACGCATGATGATAAAGACCATGCATGATTAAATTCGAATGAACGCCGATCGCTTATCGTAAACGCTATTCCGAGCTATATGGAAATCGAATGATTTCAGCTGAGCATATGAAAAAACGCGTAGCTATTTTGGAATTTTGTATGATTAATTTAATTACACTGAGAAAAAAATATATATCCTAAATTTCAATAAATATTTATTTGAATAGTATCAACTAAATATTTATTAAACAAAAATACATTTATTTGGTACAAAAAACATTAATTTGGTTTAACAATCACTTCTTTTTATTAAAGTAAAAGTAAGTTTTTTTTATTTAAATAAATATTTTATTGTAATTAAATGTTTGGCAGTATTCAAATAAATATTTATTTAAATTTGGACTATTTTTTTCTCAGTGTATAAATAGAATAAAGTTTTTTATAATTCGCATTTTTATCTTTTATAGTCTAAATATTTCGTGCCTGTAAATTAAATTATAATATTTTATTATATTATTTATATCATATTTTATTATATTATTATAATATTGGAATTATGTATAAATTATATATTTCTATTTACTTCATTTATTTATAACTTTTACTAACTTTCAATTTATGTTAATATTTCATAGATGTGTGATATACAAGATATGTAATTATTATTTATTATAATTTCTTTATTAGATATTATAAAATATAATTTAGAAAAAAAGGATAAAATTTAATCGCTTATCATGTATTTACGAAATCTATGAAATAAAATAAAATTTCTTTTATATTATTCACTTAATGTCACTTCTATTTGATTTAAGGCTAAGACTAGGGAAAAACTCGTGGGGGTATTAGCAACTTCGCGAGATGGAAAAACTTTCGCCAATGTGCGTGACAGTTACTCTTTTTCATAAAATGCTTCCATACGCGCGATAAAGTAGCAGCTAATATAACCAAGACCGATTCTGCAATACATTGTCCGTTGTTGCAACTTTGCCGACATTGTAGATACATTTAAATGCATTTTGTAGTTATCATGACGATATATCGTATACGCAGTGCATTTACCCTGTGTTCGCCTGTACTGAAATAGAAAATAACACATAAACGCGATTTACAAGACAATGGAATGACGTAAAACATGAAAGCCTGTCGTCATCGGCGGACACGGTTAATCTCACAAAAATTGAGCTGTAAGAACATTAACGTGAGCCAATACGATTTCTGTTTGATCAGCTTGGTCAAAGAATAATATTTTGGAACACGTCCTTCGAGATAATTTATTTTTACATAGAATATTTCGGGATAATTGCTTTTCTTCTTGTTTACCTGTAAAACATGTGAGTCTTACAGAAATTTCGTGCTTTCATTATTTTTATATGCTTTTTTTCGCAATAAATTCTTTACAAGTTTTAAGATACTAATAGTATCAAATCAATAATCTAATTTAATTTTTAAGATTATTATTTCTGTTTAATTGTGTTGTAAGTCTGAAAATAATTGACGCGTGATTATTTCTGAAGTAAAATTTATTTAAATACTTATAGATGTATTGTATTATTCCAATATCTAACTTTAGTCGTAATAGGTGCTTCTCGTATTTATTATCGTATTATTTGATTCATTCATATAAACGGTTTTGTTTTTAATCTTAATATTGTGAAATATACATTTTTCGGTTAAAAAGTTAGCCGAAACATGTATACGAATTAATAATTAAATATGATAGATACAATTTAATAATATCGAAATTTATCGCGCACGTAATACAGCGCTAATTCCTAATAGCCAAATTTATAATTATATTGTGAAATAATTTGCAATTTCAATAAAACATAAAATAAAACATAAAAGTTATTTGAAATAATAAAAAATTTTAATGTCTTTTACTTATATCTGGAGCTTACTCTCACATTTCTCACAATCAGAAAAGAAAAATCAAATATCAAGAAATTCTGTCACTACGAACAAATGTGATAATTCCCAGGGAGGATATAAGGAGAATCAGGGTAGATAGATTTCGAGCAATAAATATATGGTTCAGTCAGTAACAAGCTCAATTAACAAATCAATTCAGGCTGGTCATGTGCTTCCCACATAGAAAACAATTCGCAGAAATATTGGATTATTACATCCTGTCCAATTCGTATTAATACTTTGTAATATTTCATATTAATACTGCAATTTGTATTAATACTTCGTATCATAAAAATAATTATTACGTAGCAATATAATTTAATACGAAGCTAAATATAAATTGACTTAATGAACCAATCGTTCGGACTGGTTGTTAATAAGTAATATTGGCTAATACATATGCAAAACATATTATGCATTTCTGTGTATTTGTCAAAACTTCGATAATTTGCGCAAAATTAATTTCATTGTATTTTAAAGATTTAAACTAGTCGAGTCCAACAAATGTGCAAATTTACGACCTAATAAAATTATAATTATATTAAATGTTTGCGAGTTGTTATTGTCGATTATTACTATATTGACTTCCTTTGTGTATGAGAAGTTCAGCAGCAACAGCTGGGTAACGAATTCCATTAGCATAAACCGCTCTCGCGGAATAGCGATGAATGAATGTACACGATGCTTTGACACATTCTTAGCTTTGTAACGACGATCAATCGATTTAAAATTAATTTATATAAAAACAGACAATTTTTCAAGTACATAAATTTTCTTAAAACTGACTTTAGATTCTGTTATTAGAACACTTGGATTAAAGTCAAAATTTTACGATTCTCTGTAAACGAATACCTGCGTTATCGCGATAAATAAATGATACGCTGTATCACGTACGTCATATCGAGAAAATTAAATTCCTGACGCAAGTATATCGCGATTATAAGAATGGACGTGAGACCAGACGAGATGAATCTGCCTTTCTGGGGACTTCTCCAATAACAAGTTTATCACAATTTTACGAGCGGCTACATAATCAATACACGACTATGCGAACGGGCAATGCATGATTGCTCTTATGAGAATATTTGCCCGCTCGGAGACGTCATCACGTGCGACTAGAAAAAAAAATGAGAGAAGTGTTTTCTAACGATATCTCATTCCGGTCGCATCTCCAGCTCATCTCGATTTTATGGGATTATCATCGTTGATGAAGTCTTGACTGTGATATATATTCGTATTTTTTCCTTGACGCTAACACGCAGAATTTAGATACGTAGGATTTGCGGAGTTACCCGGATTTTCGAAGGAACGTGAACTGTTTAAAAATTTATATCTCGCAACATGAGCTTAAGTTTGAGAAGTACACATGTTCCTCTTTGAAATTGACGCACCTAAACCGTGGTTAGAATTTAGCGGATTTACTCGACGCTCCGTGAAATTCAACATATTACACGGTTGCGTTTCGAATGCGTGATATTGAGAATTTATTGCCAGGTTGCAACCCTAATGCTTTAATAATAAAACCTTTCAAACATATGTGTATTACGATTTCATGTGTCTATATGGTTATATCTATGATCTATGAAATTGAAACAGCTGGCGGTAGCAATTTTCGTAAATAATAGATCAACTTTTCCAAAAATAAAACTACCATCTGAATTAATAAATATCAGTATAGAATGAAGGAGTTTATCTAGAATGCTGTAGAGATATTATTTTTATCGCTTTCACTCTTTTCTCATGTGAAATAAAAAAGAACTTCCTGAGTCATCTCGATAAAGACATTCATGATTACGCAAGAAACCCAAAGATATATTCTATGTATGGTTTGTATCCCGGATTGTGAACCGTTTCCATTAAATATTATATCCTTCGTTCGAGTTAACGATCGCATATTTTTAATATTTAAACTGTGCAATAAAGTTAGACTCGTTTCTATCCCATTTAATCGTGAAGCAATTTATATTACAATTAAAATTAATTAGTCTTCATAAATCAAGATTCAAATTATAAATAATATAACAAAATTGAAACATTAAGTTTTTAAAAAAATTCAAATTATATAAAATATTAAACTTTTTAAATTCTTTACTTGAAATATGGATAAAAACAGCATCTTTTTGTCAAGGCGGAGACATATTATTCGATTCTAATCTTCGCTTAGAACATTCAATGCTTCAAGTTCTTCTTGAAAGTTTGCCAGGCTTTAATGGAAAACTGAATGAAATAATTGAGTAAAATTGTAGTTGTCATTAAGAACTGTATTATGTTTATCCCTTCCATCTTTTTATTCGTTTGTCCTTAAAGGGTACAAAGATATATACTGATTATAATCAAGAGAGATTGCAAAGTAGAGTTTATCTGTGTCATGTTAACGATAATACATGCTATCTCAAACTTAATTCTCGACAAGAAGATAACATTTTGGAACTTCGTAATTCGAATATTGACCTCTCATCGTTGCGATATCTACACGGAAGTAACTTTCCATACGATATACGATTTACACGACGACACGTGAATCCTAAGAATACTTGACTTCGTGCTCCACTTAGAGAGATAAACTTAAGAAACACTTGAAGATTCAGTGCACGTCCGACAACTAAGCACTGTTTTTCTTCTTCAGAACCGCAAATATTATTTCAAAAAATTTACGTAGCTAACTCAAAATCTCTTTTAGATCTTTTCGATGTACATCTCGTTATTTTCAATCTTTTATAATATTTGCATTTGCATTAGAAAGATATTATTTTCAGTAATGTTAAAATATGCGAGGCACAGAGAAAGTATTAAGCAAAAATAATAATATACTATTTTATACGTTTAATATTTCAAAAAAAAGAGAAAAGAAAAGGTGCATGTAATGACAAAATTTTCCGAAAAGTTATGCGATTAAAAAAGATATACTTGTTAACATGAGACCATAATGCATTTCATGCATGCGTACATGGCAGCAAAATTCCACAACGTGGTGGAATTTCGACAACCCTTCGCTTTGCTAGTGCCGAGAGTGAAGGTGCCTTTGTTTCAGGAAAGTCCCTTTTCCTGTCGCTCGCCATTGCTGCCATTGTTATCGTGGTTGTCTATTCGCGGTTTAGGTCCCTTTGAGAATTTTGCATGGCGCGAACGATGAGCAAGTCCGATGGATGATGGATTCGTTATAAAATTTTGCTGCACGCGCGAATTCAATAAAAAATCATATCAAAGCGAAAAAGGATCTTTTCAGACATTTTTCGACATTTTATTTAAAATGAAACAGTAAAAACGTAAACGTTATTAAACTTGTTAAATTGAACAAGATAGATTTTTGATCTCTTTTAATTGACCTCTTTCGAATATTGTATTTTACCTTAAAATAGTATAGGATTACAGTCAATTTTTAATTAGACATAAAATAATTCCATGATAAATATTAATGGAGAACGATATCAGCGAAATGGATACATGGTTTATTGATAGTAAAACTTTCATCGCGTATGTCTTTCTTAAAATGATGTATCGTTTCGTTGACATTTATATATTAGTTTATGCATGATACTTGATTGAAATCCGCTGCGAGAATATCATCGTGCATTAAATTGATTCATCGTAGATTAAATTGATTCATCTCTTTCATAAATTTAATTCAAAAAAGCTTCGACAGCTGAAACAGTCCTTCTTTTTTAATGATGACAACTTTAAGAAATTGATGTATTCAGAATTACATCAATGCTCAAGGCTAGATAATTATCAGTGCTGAGTGTATCATAAAAAAAAATCACATGTTTTTAATTGTAATCAAATCGATAAATTATCAAAATACTAACAAGACATTTTTTTTAAATAATTAATTAAATATGAATTTTTAATTATTTCTGTCACGTATAAAATAAATTTCGCTATACAATAGAAATGATAACGCTAAAGGTTGCATGAGAAAATTACTATTCTCGCTGTAATCTTGTGATGATTTAATTTTAAGCGCTCAAGGGATATGGCATACTGAATACACACACGGCGTACACAGCTGTTGTATAGATAAAGCTGAGTATAGTGTCCATATACTGTGATAGATACATAGTTTTATGGATTTTATAATAAAATTTCGAGCTTGGATTTAATTCTTTGGATCAAATTCACTGAACTTGTTGGCACTTTGTTAGATGTACTAACGATTTTTTAAGTAAACACAGAGTTGATAATCGAACCTAGAGGGATTTGAAAATAAAAAAAAATGAACAAAATGCATTTTTGCCGTGTGCTTACAAAAACATGATACATTTTATGTAATACGAATTGTTTTCGACATTTTCAATGTTTTATTTATCATAGTTGCACTTTATATTTTTACTTTACATTCGAGTTAAGTAAAGCACAGTTTCTCAAAAATTAAACGTTAAATGTATTATCTTACTTTATAACTTCATATCATTCATTCACTTCAAATGTGACACAACTAAAAAACTTAAATTAATTTTTTTATTTAGAAAAGGAGAAAAGTTATTTTTCAACTTTCATTTACCAGAAAGTTATTAATCAAATAATATCGGCAAAAAGAATGTATCATTAATATATGTATGATTAAACGTTATTTTTCTCATTTTCGTTTCACAATCCTTAAAATCCATTGTTTTTTAGTTACAACGATTTCGACGATCTTTATAAAGTTAAATTTAGATATTTGATAGGATAATATTTACTTAACTCATTCATGGTAATAACTCGAAAATCATATATTTTTGTAGTTGTGTCACTTTTAAAGTAAAGGAGCGATATATCCGCATCATATTTTTAATATAATACATTGTATGTGAGATGATGCACAAAGTTATTACATGAAAAATTCTATTGAAATGTTCTCAAGAGGTGTGTAATAAAACTGAGTTATTTGCTGCCTTTGTCTAAGATATTGCTGCACCATGTAGCTTATTAGAAGATATTTTCCACGTTTATCGCGTTTACATAATCTTCACGTTTTGTAACTTTTAATTAATTAAACTAGAATTAAACACATCGCAATTTATGAAATGATTGACAGTGTCACGGAATACGGTTTCTGCATATTCAATCGTACTTAATTATCCAATTTCCTGACCACATCGTAACTACAGTAACACGCAATTTCAAACACTTCCGTAATAATTACCATCAGTTGCGGATTATTATTTTATTTTAGTACCGATAAACAAGGATTTATCTGGAGTTGTTTATCATATTTGAAAAGCGCCCTTTTGCTTAAAAAAACAATCTCGCTTTTCAATGAGAGATATTTGAATGTCAATTTTTAAATAAATTTGATATATGTCGACAATTAAATAAGTTAAATTTTTATATTTTAATAACGAAATAAACTCGCTTATATTTATTAATTTTTGTATCATTTTATTTACAGAATGCTAAATAAATAAGAAATATTAATAATATTATTATGAAAACAATTAATTTATTTCTCTATATCGTATTAAAATTTTCGTATTAAAACGTTATTTTATTAATTATCGACATACGTTTGTTGACATTTTATTGTTTGTAAAAATAAAAGTATAATCATTAAATTTCTGGGGTATATTTATCTTCGTAGAAATAAACTACGCGCCTGTCTCGTCGTTTTTCACGATACGCGTAAGCCTCGGCTCTCACTGCTCCGACCTCTATTATTAAGAGACTGCCGTATCTTTTCGATCAAGAAGACAAACTAGGCTCCATGTTTACTTTATGGAAACAATGTCTCGATGTGTTTTTCTTGGGAAAGCAGCATTTCGATAGTTTCGACTCTCATGTTCGTCTCGTCCCAAAAACTCTTGTCATATGTTGATGTTTCCTGGCATTACGTCATGTTATACGCTAAAAATATCTTATCTTGCATTAATTGGAATTCTTATTGGACAAGTCAGAATTTTCTAATTTTAAATCTATTATAATACTATTACAATTCTAATGTTGAATTTTAAAATTAATTTTAAATGTTATGTTACATCTACTATAACTCTAGTTGAAATGATTAGAATTTTCTGATTCGTCCATTTTCTAGAAATTTTTCTCGGTGAAGTTATTCATTTTATGATTAATCTCATTTTACTTTCTAAAACGTGATGACCACGGAATATAAATTTTTTCATTACCTGCACTGAAAAATTTAAGATTTTAACTCGAAAATTAGTTGCGGAGATAAACATCGTGGAGATATTTAATTAAAAAAATTTACGTTGAAAAGAAATTACGTTTAGAGTAAAACATCTGTAAACAAAGGACGAGTGAACAATTTTGATACACGGTAGATTGGAGAAAGAACATCGCCATCGTCAAATCGATTATGTATATTCTTAGTCGATGCTCGTGTCGATCGTGCTAGTATTAAAAACTACTTCTTTTCAGTCTACTAGAATTTCTACAATTACTGCAATAAGAACGACCGAATTTTCCTATAAATCAATGATACTCCGCGCCAGGTGATTAGTGTTTCAAACGTTTAGTTCTCCGGAAAAGAGTTTTTTTCGTTTCAATAAAGTCACTTTGCCTGCGTTTGAAAAAATGATTAAAGAGATCGGCTTTATGTAGATTCAAGAAAAATTATATGAGGAAGAATAGAAATTGCGCTACTTTTCTGAAAATTTAATTATTATTAGACGAACTTAAAAGTGGTATCTATATATTTCTAAAAATTATTATAATTGATTATTATATTTTGTCGTATTCTACTTTATCTATTTTATTAATAAATTTATTTTATTATATTTCTCTGTACTCTTTAGAATCAAATAAAAATTCAGTCATATAGAAAAAAAAACCATTAATTGTTACTCCGAATCGAATTCGAAATAAATATATTGCCATGAATTTTTTTGATTACATACAATTCGTTAACAATATTTTCCCAAAGTTTCTCATATAAAGTTCAATCTGTAATGTTGCTCGGAAAAGCGCGATATGAAAAATTAACGTATTTTGTAAATCACTGACACTTCACGCAGTTCATTCTACTCATACGAATGCATTTAAAATTGCGTAAATTCTGAAACGAATATGAAATATACATCCTTTTCCTGTACGTATATGCGCGAACCCGAGGATAAATACTTTAAACAGTTTACCATGACGAGAGAATATATCGCACACGCTCGTCGACGAGATATATCCTCTCGCGGCTTTCATATCGTTGAGCGTGAAAGTTAAAACGTGTTCAGGTTACAGGTAGAACTCGCTACCATCAAGGGTCCATTCATACGAAACTCATGAACGTATCGTTACAAAATGACATTGCTAGCCACGTCCCGTCGAGCGTTTTGTGTGCAGAGTGCAATTTGCTTTCCGTCAGGTTATACAAATGCCGCTATTCCAAAAAGAGCGTTATCTTGTTTAAACCTAGAAATAGAAATGACTAATGCACTTCGTGTCGCAATCCATTAATCATAGACAGACGTAACAATAATAAAATTAACTTGAAGATCAAAGTTTTATTTACTATTTCTATTCTATAGGTCACTTACTTTTTTCTCTTATTGCTATTTTACAAAATTTCCCATAGTTAAAATATTCTATAATTTATATTTTTAATAAGCTTCCTCGAGCGATAATTTTTTAATAATGTCAGAGAGATATTTTATTCGTATAATTTTATTTTATTTCAAAGCTCTTTCTGTCTCTTTCTCTTTCTCTCTTTAAAGCAGAGTTGTAATTATTAAAACAGCATTATTGAAGCTGCAAATTATTAGAATCGTAAGAAAGAATTTTTGTTAAGAAATACATTTCGAATGATTTTATTCATAAAAAGTAATTAATTGCGACTATCTCTTGCATTTCCCGCTTGTTAGTTAAATGACAGAAAAAGCGCTCAGACAACATTAGTTTTTTACCGCTAATTCTGGAGCCAATCCTTTCGTCCAACATTTCCTGCCGACACGGCGTGGCGCCGTACTCCGAACGCGCCATTCACCATCGTCGTTAATCGTTTTGTAAATACGCGATCACTAAAGTCTCTATCTAAAGTCAATCATAAAATATTTACTTATATTGCCGCACGCAAACCATTATGCGTCAATATTTGATCATCAATTTATAATAGCTACCGCAACAAAATTCAGCCTTTTCACTTCGCCTTCCCGATGGGACGCTCAGCACATTTCTTTCAAATGTACCTTTCCTCTTTTAAAATTTAATCAAGCCATAAAACACGTCTCGATTTACGTAGGAAATATTAAAAATTGTAACATTTATTAATAATATTATAATATAAACCGTGCGTATATTTCATTCTCTCAATATATTTTCAAAAGAATTATTTGTTCAATTTAATTGGAAATTAATGGATTTAAATAATACAAATATTATAAAGTTCAGAAATGATCATATTTAAAAATAATAAAATTGTAGTCATTGTTCATGATTCATTTCAGATCTAAAAGTGTGATTAACAAATTTTTCTCTCGAATATATATATATATATATACGTAGCTGTAGAAAATTTCATGAAAAATTTAGATATTTTCCAACAAATAAAAGATTATAGAAATGTTAATTAAATTAAAAATATAAAATAACACACAGGATATTTCATATGAATTAAAGTGTGAAATTTGTTATCAGTTAGCAGTTAAATGATTCGCATCGAAGCTTTTAGAACGCACAATTTCACAATTTTTCTTTCTTTGTTTCATCTTCACGTTGATGAAACTGGCTTTCCAATTTGCGGAAAGAACTTTAAGTGCTTTTCGTGTTACCACAAACTTAAAAGTTTCGGACGAAAACGCATGAAGTTGCGTGCCAACAGGCTTCTACCGCTTGTATAAAAATAGGCACTGTTGTGTCGTGAATTCGTTTTGCTTTTGTAAAATTGGATAACAAATATAATACTATGTGAATAAAATAGAAAATGGATCAATAGGTTAATATAATTTAAGAGAAAAAAATAAATCCTATATTCAGTTGAAGCGAAATTCTTGATGCTTAATAATATTCAACTTTTTTAATATTTTTCATTTCTATAAATTGTACCATAAACCAATTTGATTTGTCGAATTTGAAACGCAATCATAAAGTCGAAATAATGATATCACATATTAAATTTAATGATACACTGAAAAAAAAGATTGGTTGCTGCAACAATTTAGATAGTAAAATATGGCATAACATTTTTATATGGATGCAGCAACTAGTTTTTGGTTGTAGCAGTAAATTTTTAGTTGCGTTAGCAATATCAGTATATGATTTCGATAGGCTAACGCAACTAAAAATTTACTGCTACAACCAAAAACTAGTTGCTGCATCCATATAAAAATGTTATGCCATATTTTACTATCTAAATTGTTGCAGCAACCAATCTTTTCTTTCAGTGTATTAATAAATATTTAATGATAAGTATCTCAAAACTGTATATATTATTTGAATATTATTGAAATTGTATATTATTAAAATTAAATATTATTAAAATCTCCGCACCAAATATAGAATTCTTTCTTTTATTTGACAAATTTATAAATTACTTTGTTTTTCAAGTGGTTTTCTGAATTATTTGGTAAACTGCTTATTAAGAAACTTTCCAGTAATGCTAATTTTTAAGCTAATAATTACGTGCAATTCAAACGATTGATTAATTGGCCTATTAATCAATCGTGCAATTGAGGAAATTACGAGGATACGCATTGCAGGGTAATCTCACCGTGCGTATAATTCCGCACCCGTTCGCGATAATGTCCGGGGGCGGTAATTAGATATTAATCGATTGCAAATTATCATAATGCGTTCGCTGCGGTTTTGTATTTTGTGTCGAAATACACATCGGACTTTTTCTTCGTTTGCTGGCAATAGCATTGCGGAATCACGATTGGTTATTGCGGTGCATGTGCCTCATTAGGTGCTTTATCTGTCAACAATTAATCCTTTTGCTGTTACAAGCTGTACGCACGTCATATGCCCTCTCGACCACGATCGTGTTCAAGCATAGAATAAACGTTGATCATGCATTTTGTGATGAAAATCCATCCAGGTCGAATTTTATGTATTAACACAAGATGCTTCAGTATATCCTGTATCAATTTCACGGCAAAAATTTTTCTCATGAATTTGAAATCGCTTTTTCCTTTAAAAAATTTCGAGGAAGATCTTGTAACTTATAAAGTCATATAAATTCTCTCATATTTTGCATTAAATGATAATAAAATTTCTCAACGATAAAGTTTCATATTTTACATTTCTCCGACGGAAAGAAAATCCATTTAATTTTTAAAAACAAGCAACGAATTTTCGTTATATTATTATAATTGTATCGTAATCGGTAAAAACTTTTTGGATGAATGGATTTGATGCGATATTCATTTTTTTTTTATTAAAATGAAGTTTCTTTTCCCGTACCTTGTGTTTTTCCTTTCATCTTTTTGATAGCGCCTTGAAGTTTTTAAACAAACGCAATTCGTCAAACTTCGGAAGAATTTACGCAGTCGAGTTTGCGAAGTTTTGTGTGAATCATTCTGCGATGTTTGTTCAACCTAAATAATTTCTTCGCGATGAAATTATTTGTCTCTTGTTCATTATTAAATATTATCCAGAAATACTCTTATTTTCACGTGTTAAAAACAGCAATCAGTAAATGTTTTTTTTTCCAAATATATTTTTTTACCTGTCATAATAAAAGATTTGTTATCTCTAATAAAGCAAACGTAATAATCCCTCAAAGACTAAATAACGAAATGAATTTTTTAAATACGTGTTTATGTTTAATATGATAATTTAATTTGTAAAATATTCCGTTCTATAAATTTCTATAAAATTTTATTTAAGTCCTGAATTTTTTTTAGAAAATTTGTTTCAATCAATTTCTTTCATCACATGAATAAAGTTTCAAGTTCAAAATTATATTATAGTAGTAATATAGTTACGAATTATTCTGTTCGTACTAGAGATATACGAGAATTATACGAGAGGTTCTCCAAATATTTACAGTAACTTCTATGAGTTGAAAAAAATGCATGGAAAGTTATTACTGTTAAACGTAATTTTCTATAAAATTTTATCCAAGTCCTAAATTTTTCAGAAAAAATTTGTTTTAATCAATTCCTTTCTTCACATGAATAAAGTCGTTTTAGTTCCAATTTCAAAAATATAATAAAAATGAATTATCCTGTTCATGTTAGAGAATATCCGAGAATTATACGAGGGGGTTCTCCAAGTATCCGCAATAATTTCTACTGACAAACTATGGGAAGTTATTACTGTTCATCGTAACATGGAGTCTTACTACTGTCTGTGGCAATGCGGGGTCTTACTACTGGGAGACACAGTGCTAGAATTTACTACTGGATAATCATACAAGCAGAGTTACTCCTGTAACTGTAAGGGTTATGCGTGCAATTTGTCATCCGATTTGAAAGATTTGCTACCATTGCATTGCTGTGGCAAAACTAACTTTAGGTATCTTTGTAACTAAGAAATTTTTAAAACAAATTTGAGACAAAGATGAGATTTTGATATCCATTTTCTCTCTATTTTATTAAAAATAAATTGAAGACATTATATTTTATTCAGATTCGAATCTTGGCTGAAATCATATTTTTCGTAATAAATTAAATTATTCTTTATTATTTATTTCGTTAATCATTGAATCATTTACAGTTCTTAAAATACTTAGATTAGCAAATCAAATTATTAATATCCTTCTAATATTCTTATTAGCATCAAAATGATTAAATTGCTTATTAATTTAATATGTCTTATTACTACTCTAGTTCTATCCATGATTGCATTTTAAGACTGAAAAAAATTTCGGCGCGCGATTTACATAATTGAATATAAATTTACTTTGAAATATTTAAACACTAAGATTCGATTTGATCAAAATTATTTAGTTCTCTTAATTGATTTATATTCTCGTCGATCCAATACGAATTATATTTTACATCTCCTTTTAAAAAGAGATATTACTTTCAGTAGTTACTTAACTTGCATTCATCATTTGGTTCACAATTCGAAGATCGCTTACAATTTAGAGATTATTAATACTTTGATATTTTTGCATTGCAAAAAGCTGTAATTTTTTTAAAAATCTGTATATGACAAAAACTACCGATAACACTTACGGGACGTTTTTTTAAAATACCAAGATTACTGCGCGTAAAAAGGAATAATGGATACGAATGTGTACCTTGTCGCTGATGAAGGCCAGGGGTAACTGACAAAAGCGAGCCTGTCGGAGAATCTTTGGGGATGGTGGTGTGTCGTCCAGCGACGGTTGATACTCTGTGAAGGCGAACGGTTCGCCGCGCGTTTATATAAGCCCGCGACTTTGCGACTCTCGCACCCCCTCACACCGTATGCACGTCCCCACCCCCGGGATGGTGGTTCCCACCCCGCCGCCGATTCGCCGCCAAAGCATTCTCGTCCAATCAAACGTACCCGTGTACCTCGGTCACAGCATTCTCTCCTCTTGTTCCCGAGATAACTGCGACCACCCACGATCTGTGGTGAATTCGTATCTCGCCGCGAAGTGCCAACGACGAGATTGTCACTGGGATTTCTAGGTATAGGTGTATTCCACAGGTGCTTGGCCTTGAAAACTTTCGCGTGAAAAGTCGCTCCTTGATAGATTACCTGGCGATTCGCTGGGAAAGCACCGATGAGGCACGTAAAATGGATCTCATTGTATGAAGACATGATCAATTCTTTTTCGCATGCGATATTATGCGCTCTGAACGAAAAATGTATCCTTGTACTCGGTATCCTTTCGCTTACAAAAAAAATATCGCGATATAAAATGATAATAACGATAATACAATTTATCACATTATTTTCAAAAGCTCTGATATGATACTTTTTTAATATTTTTTTTAGTAGAGGAGTGGTATTATTATGGCTAGTATATATATCATTAATATCTCCGTTAAGTGGAGTATTCTATATTTATTACTTATTATTTATGAAATTATTGGATTATTACGCATTTTTACTTTCAAGCAATCTGAAATATTTTTTAGATACATTTCAGTATTTAATAATATACTTCCTCATTCTTCTTAAACTTGAACGTATTATTACACGAACATATTTGAGTGTATTGTTTATCATTTAATATTTTATTTGATTGTAGCATATCATTTTGCTAATGTGCTTCCCTAAATGTATTGATTGTTAGCCTCCTTTTCAAGATTTTCATATCAAAATAATTATTCCATAAATTGATTGTAGGCACTGTTAATCTATAATTTATGTACTATAGATTTTTAGTACTGAGCAGCCTATATGTGGAAGAAGTTATGTGTGTGTGTGTGTGTGTGTGTGTGTGTGTGTGTGTGTGTGTGTGTGTGTGTGTGTGTGTGTGTGTGTGTATATATATATAGATTTGCATACGTTCTGCACTTTACTTTTTTCAAAATTTTGTAAAAATACTATTTTTTTTAACAAAACCAATTTTTTAAATCTATTTTTGTAGAAAGCCACATTATCACTCCTGTTCCTCTTCGAATCATTATACAGTGTTGTCATATTTTCAAATAATGTCTTAAATAATAAATATTTCGTAACTTTGAATTTAAAATTGATTGAACAACACTTTACGAACGTAATCCTTAAATTTTAAATATTGATTATTAAAGATTAAATATTACTGTTACACGGAGAGAATTTCCTTTTAAAATTTATCCTGAAAATATAGTAGTTGTGGTATAATATAATATTTAAAAGACTTTTACTATGCACTTCAGTAAAATTGATCAAACTTATTTTATATTTTATTGTAGTTTTATTAATGAATGAGAGAGATTTACATTAAAATTCTTCGAAATATAATGTTGTCCTACGACTGTCATATTTTTAGGATAAATTCTAAGAAAAAATTCTCTCCGTGTAAAGATTATAAATATTACCTATTAAATATTTCCTATATAAAATGTAAATGAGGTATTATATGTACATCTTTTCCTCCAAGTAAATGTTTTCAAAATTAATATTTTTAAAAGTAAGGACAATAAGAATTCTCTCTCTCTCTCTCTCTCTCTCTCTCTCTCTCTCACTCACTCACTCACTCACTCACTCACTCACTCACTCACTCACTCACTCTCTCTCTCTCACAAATTAAATTAGCGAAATAAGAAAGGATATATAAGAATCAAATGCAAAAATGTGCGTAAAAATAAAATATCAAAAGTAGGCATTTTAATAAAATAAAAAATATATTATGTGTTTCTTTAATATTTTTTAGTAATGAAATGTTCTTAAATTAATTGTTATTTAGGATTTGCTCTCCAAATAACTTTCAAATGTGATGAAGAGTTAATCGATCTAAATCTGTTACACGAAATACAATCCAAAATCAACTACGGTGATGAGCAGCGAAACGTACAGGTTCGCACTTTCCACTATGAGTTAAACCACAATTTCGAATTTCAATCGTTACCTTCTCTAAGTGATATTAGTTTTAGGAGTCGCTTTAGAAACAAGATACGAGAAATGCAAACCATCCGAAATGCAGGCCACGTAATGTTTCTCTTTGATCGGCTAACATAAATTATCTCGCATCGTAGATCATGACAGACCACGCAAAATGTCCGATTTACGTCTGTGTAACTTATTTCAGCGTATTGCATTGAGGAATCCGATTCATATCAATCATTGAAAGTAACGAATACGTCACGCGCTAACTCGTTTGAAATTATTCCGAATCATTTAGCAATATATTACGTAGTTACAAGAAATGATGATAAAATTAGGCAAGTCACTAGACAAACGGAGGAGATGAGTACGAAGGAAAGAAAAAAAAAACGGAGGGAATGAAAGCAGGCTAGAGAAAATATCGCGTCACTAGTCATTAGTCACGTTCGTGTCATCAATTTTCAACATAAACCTCGAATCGTTCGATTCCTACATCCGATAGTGACGCAATAGTAAAAGTATTTGCATTGAAAATAAAACTTATGTGCCTATTGAGCCCAGCTGAGCACGTTATACATTTTAATTCGCAATGAATCCCTAAGTATAATTATACAACACACAATGAATATTTTCTGCCTATGAAACGTCGAATTAATCGTTTATTACAAGATAAGCGATTTGTATTAATAATCTATGGATTGAGCCTTATCTTTCATTTGCATATTGATGACTATAATGATATATTCAATTTCATTTGCACACTAATGATCTCGGTAATAAATACAATATATTTCATTTCCCTACCGCTGCCATAATCGATCTAAACCTGTCATTTCTTTAAAAAAAATGTATGTAATATTACTGCGATACGTAATTTGTGGTGTCGATTGTTGCAGTTGTTTACATAGTAAAACCTACGGAGGATCGATGTATACAGATACGATCTGTTTCTCGTCACCACGTATCTACGTTGAAATATCCAATTTGCCACGAATACAACTGTACTGTTTGTTCCTCCTCGAGATACGAGTGGATTCAGCCATTCTTATACTATATATTTTTACGAGACAATCTCCCTATATAAATATTTCATTGAAAGAATCGCAAGCTCTTTACCATTTGAAAATAAAAGACTTCGTTTTTTCGAACTCAATTTTATTCTTAAATTATTCTAGAATATGATAGAAAAATGTATATACAATCGAATATTTATATTATTTAAGCTCGTTAAACAATGATATTGATGTTTTTTTAACTTGTAGATATTCAATTTTTGTGATATTATCTCATTTCTCGGTATCGACATTATACATATATTTTTCGTTGTCAGGCAAAGTCAGTTAGTATATTTTTGATAATCATTTTAATAATTATGCTAAAAAGGCGATGTTTTCCACATATAAATTCCACATGTTTTGCGTTCAAAGATTGGAAATGTCGCGTACGTGCTCAAAGAGCGAAAATACATAGCGAATGATGACAAAGAGCAGGATAGTCAAATAATAATGTCTTCCATTGCTTTTTTTATATCTCGCCTTCCTGCGTTTTTCTCGTCTTTCCTTTTTTTCTTCATATTTTTCTTACTATCTATCTCATCCAAACATCCTCGAACCCAAGGAGGCATCCTCGACTTTCCCTTTCCTTTCGTCATATCAAGAACTGCCGTTATTACCACCGTTTATCGCGCGGCTCCTTTTCAGGGCGTCGCCTTAGGCTATTGTCGCCATGCAAATTGTGCGATAGCCCATTTTAATAATGCTCGCGAAACAGCGTTGGCGGGTACTCGAAACAAATAGCCATCGCGGACATAACGCAGAGATATAAGCGAGTAGATGAAATACCAGCGTGATGCATTTGATATATGACAATGTATGGTTGAGTACTGCGTCACAGTTCGATGCTTTCGACACGTGTTGAAAATTTAGAATATAAATGAATTAAAATGTAAAATTAATTAGAGGTTTCCCTCAATTTGATTATGATTAATTAATCGATTATTAATTACGCGTGACATTATTAGTATTTTGGTATATTAAAGGGCCCTTATTAGAATGCCACCATGAGATTTAAATTTTTCTCTTTTAACTTAAGATGAAAAAAAGATATTCTATTGTCGATATATATATATATTTACGCATTAAATTATGTTTTAATGAAAATTACTTTACTTTTTTTATTACACACACACACACACACACACACACACACACGCGCGCGCGCGCGCGCGCGCACTTCTGATTTTAAAACTAAAAAAAAAAAGTAATTAGAAAACTTATATTGAATTATCAAAATTATATGGCAAATGTGATTTATACATAAATTTGATGTAATATTTAATCTTAATATGTGTCTTTATTAATCTTTTCTGAATTTTATCTTTCTATATAAAACAGTATATACCGTATCTGTTTCACAATAATAATAATAAAATGAATATACGGAAAGTATTCAAATTTTTTTAATAATCTATTCTAATTGTAAATATGATCCTTTTGCAATATTTTTATATGCTCATAGATATATTTTTATATGCTCATAAATATATCAGATTATATATCAGATTTGTCTATGATAATTAAATTGCAAAATATACATTTTAATATATTAATGTGACAACATGATGATAACATAAATTTTGATTATACATATATAAACTATTAAACTAAATGTGATTTCAACTTTGCACATAATTATTTAATTAGAACACAAATTCTAAATTAAAAAATGAGAAAATTTTTGTTATTCGCATATCAAATTAGTTTTTTTTATATTATCTTAAATATTCCAAAAGATATAAAAACACTTTGAAATATTGACCACCTGTAACGTTCTGTGATTTCTCGTTTGAGAGCTAAAATCGTAATTCAAAATGTATGGTATATTGACTCATGGGGAAAAGGTAGTTTACGATCGTCAAGTTATTAACAAGATCCGCTCGTGCAAATTCGTTTAATCGGCAAAACGAGCCTCGTTTAGCTATTCGACGAATCGTCGGTCGATTTATCGATTATTAATTTATCTCTTGTTAGCGTCGCCTAAAACGACAGATTTACGATTCTTATTCAAATATTCAAAAAAGAGAAATTGTGGTCAAAAAAAGTGGTCTGAGATTCTTAATTAGCGGAATTACTATCTATACAGTTTGATTACGTAATATTCTTGATTAGACACGCTAATAATAGCAAGGATAAAATTGACTCATCCTTATGCGACGTCGATAAGATGAACAAGTTATTCTAACCGGAAAACGTCTCTCACAGAATAAATAGTTCCATCATCGCACGATCGGTTTGGAACAACGAGAGAACAAACACGAACGAGAAATGCATGCGGGTGGTAGTCATAATGGAACGCATTACTCTGTGGCTCCGAATGTAACATAAGTAATATGTACTGCTTAGGACAGGTCGTAATTGTGCACAGGAAAATGCGGTTAGATTGAGAAGAAAATACAGACTGTAAAAACTTATATCTTTCATAACTTCGTGAATATTGATAAATTATATTATACGAACATTATAATAAATAAATTATATATAAAATTAACAATTCATAGAGGAATGCGCTGGATTTTATAAATAATTAAAATACGTCCATAAAAGTATTAATCCTTCTAAAATTAATATATATATGAAATTTATAATTTATGCAATGCGTTAGATTTTACAGATAAGTAAAATTTTTACGTTGCACAGTAGAAATATTAATTCTCTCTAAAATTAATATATAATTTTAAAATGTTAATAGTAAAACCCAACACACATACGATTTATTACATACGATTCGAATGTGAAATTCATTTTTTATATTCTCTATCTCATAACTTTTTTAGATCTTTTTTCTTTATATTTCGAGAAACTTCCATATTTCACACAGAATTTTTATATTTTCTAAAATTTAATTACATCGCTATGCTGCTTATTCATAAAAATGTTAACGTAAGTATACAAGATATGCAAAATGAAGCTACAGCGGAGAACAAACTTTAGAATAAGAGACGTTGCCGTAGAAATAAATTTATTGTGTGTATTCTACTCTTTACGTAAATAAAGTTGTTACATATATAATATGAAAATACGAAACGCAGCTTTTTTAAATTCAAGATAAAGTATCATTTTCTTACGCGGACTCTGTTTTAAATTTGTATGCGCGGAATGATAAAAATTGTGCATGAACGAAACTTACAATTTCTTTAATCTTGCGCGGTTGATTATCATTGACGATCACATTAGCAAAATAAAACCGCAATTTGACTTTCAGTATGCCAGCAGCAATAGTGCAATTGCATTTTGAACGCGAATCACGCAATTCGATGAGCATTCCACGTAGACCAACTGCTGAAAGAGAAAGATTATTAAACATCGCGCGTACTAGCATATATTATATAGCATATATTAGAGATCTGATAATCTTATTTTATATATTTTTTTCGGTTAATTTCCAAAGCTTCTTGCTTACAAAAATTATCTTTTATCTTCTAAGTAATTGTTCATAAAAAATAATAAAAAGAAACAACAAAGAATAATAAATTGCGAACACTTTTAATGCCTGTTAATAAAGACAAGAAACATGGGTAAGGTTTACGAATAAGTTAAGTATAAAATAATAACGTCTTTGCATTCGATTTTAAATATAAAATAGCATAAGCAGTTCGTCGATTACTCGTGAGATATTAAGTTAATTCGCTAAATGAGACGAACTTCATACCGAGTTGCTAACGCTTGCAGATATGCATTTGACTGCAATTCCCGAGTGACACATTGAGATGACACGTAATAAAGTCATTTATATGTCTAATCCCACGGGAAATGCGCAAACGTTTTCGTTGCTGATCTCTGCTTGCTTTTGTTTCCTAATATCTAGAACAAACTGTCAAATTTGATGACGACAAATATAGCGAAACTATAATTCACAGAATTCTGTTTGTTCAGAAAGCAGATATTCTTATCCCTTATTATGTTTCTTCCGTTTTTGTGTGCTTCGAATTCGTTGCAAGCATAAAGATGAAAGAAAAACGGAACGATTTCGTCATCAAGCATAAGGTTGTTCGAGCTGGAATCTATCGAGTTTGAGTTGAAGTGGACCGAATCCTTCAAAAGTGTCGAGAAGTGGATAAGTGCATCCGCTCTCGAATGCAGTTGCTATATAGAATCTGTATATGCACTATCGCGTTTCTATTTTTATCCTTACTTTTAGCTATATCTTCACTTTTAGATATAGTAGTTAAATCTCAGAAGTACTTTCGTTCGAGCAGAAAAAAGCACGAGACGAGTTCATTAAAAAACAAGCTTGCACTATCCGTTTACAGCTTAGCAATTTAATTCGATGAGATCGTTTTATCTACCACGTTAAATGGTTCGTTGGGAAAAAGCAATAAAACGATCGTGCGACCAACAGCAATTTCGTTTTGACCCAACCCACGGATTTTTCATAAATTACATTCGACTCGCGATTTGCATTCTGAGAAGAGCTACTCTGCTCTTCTCTCGGTTTTGCTCTGTACTTTATTTAATAGCGGGATTTACACAATATCACGATACATATGTATGTATATGTAGCTTGGAGCTGCAAATGATTTTATTTCAAGACGATTGCTATTCGGCAAAGGTTTAAAGATCTTTAAGATATTTTTCGAGATATTAAATTTCGCAATTCACATTAGTGATTTCGCGGAATATGTAGGCTGCGATCGATTTGGACGCTTTCAGCACTTTTCAGTACTTCTATTCTTATTTTACGTCTAATGAACGGGAAATATAAAATGATGATTAAAAGCGCTCTTAAAGCGCGTGAGTGTCTAAATCAACCGTAGCCAATAATTTATATCAGTAAATCTTCCATGTTTTTATTGAGTTATAAATATGTGCAAAAAAATTAATTTTACTAAATTAACGGCTAAACAATTCAGGATTAACAAATGAAAGAAATATAAGTAGAGCAAACGCGCGATCAATAATCTATAATGATCTATAATCTTATATGAGACTGCCTGTGAGTTGACAACCATTTCTTCACGTGCGTAATATATGATTATTTGCACATTATCATATCGATTTTTTTAAAGAAATTAAATATGTAAATTATATTACTAGGATTCTGTAATTTAAGCTTATTTTTTTAATTAATACGTAGCAGCTTTTTTGATAATTAAATCCGAGATTTAATTATAAAGATATTAAAAAATGATAACAACAAGATGCTTTATATTTTGTTGACGTAAGATAAAAAGATTTTCCGTTGTTATTATGCAAAGATTATTTTTAATTCGCAATTTTGTTATAAATTTTTAACATACATCGACTAAATTGAAAGACTTTTGTTGTAGCAAAACTGTGAATAGATTTTGAGCTATAAAACAAATTTTAAAAATATGACTAATTTTGAAAAGATTTTAAGTAACTGTCTGTCTGACCATCGTAGGATAAAATGCGAACCATGAATTATCTTCTGACGATTATCTAGAAAAGTTTACTTGATTTAAGTGCGCTTTTATAAGAATATATGATAATTCGCAAATCATATTTATAAAGTTCTAAAAAAAAATATATATATATTAGGTGTTGGAATTAATTCGTAGCGTTTTTAATGAAAGAATGTTATTTATTTCACATGAGCATTAAAAAATACATTAATGAAAGTACTTCCCATCACTTGTAAAACGCTACGAATTAATTCCAACACCTAATATATATATAAGATAAATAATTAATTCCATCAACTTTCTATTTTATATATTGGTATATATATGAAATGATCATATCATTCCTTGTCGTCAAGGTTGAATCAGAACTCAACAGATGGCAAAGCATGTCTGATTTTCATTAGCATTCAATTTTCAATATATCATCCAATGTATTATAAAAATTTCATGATTTAATTATTCTATTAAAAAAGAAAAAAATAAGATTAAATTCATGTTGTGAGAATACCTAAGGTTCGATTATGTAACTCTTAATGATAGTATTGATATCATTAGACAGTCATTGAGCAAGTATTATATAAAAAAAAAGCTGCGCAATGATAATTGTTTTAATGACAGTGCTAACGAACTGTCATTAAAAATTACAGAATCGGAGTATAAGTGTACATTTTCGTGAATGTGCAGTCAAGTGTTCAAACTCTCATGATTCAATTAGAAATCGGCCTCAAATCTTAAAAACCAATACAAACCCGTCATTAGAAATTTACCGTCAATCAGAGATTGGTCTTAAATCAATTCAAGCGTCATTATGTACAATGTTACCTTGTACTCTTATATCAAATGTTAGAGGCTTTCCACAGTAAGCCATTAGTAATAAATCAGGAGTAAGACATTGAACAATCACAGTCGAACGTAACAATAAGAAGAATAATCGATTATGATTAGTCAATTTCTAACTTCTAACTTCTAATTTATTACTAATGGCTTATCGTAGAAAGCCTCTTACACTTTTTATTCTTACATCATGAATAGATGAAGATAAGCTGAATCTAGAATGTTTCGTGTGATATTACAATATCGATAAATTATATTAATAATATTCTTTTTTTTATCGCCGCTTTTATAATTGCCGAATAAATTTTTATTAATGAAATTACCATGATATAAAATCGCAAGAAGCCCCCAGCATGAGAGCGAGATAATCGATGGAGAATTCGGTGCTGCGACTTCCGCAGATAATTTAAGGGCCCCGAACGACGCGGACGCGCCACGGTATGCCGTTTCGCACAATGCGCCGGATGTGAAAATTCACGAAATGCATGATGCCGTGTCACGGTGGGTAGTGACACGCCACGTCTGTTATTTTGTGGCAGCGCGTTTCTGGCTTTCACCCGTTCCCGTATATTTCTCTTTCCTGCTACTTCCTCTTTCGGCTCCTCTTCTCGCACGCGCGTCGCCTTACTACCCGAAATGATATACATCCCGTGCAGATAAACCCGAATATGTTGACCTTACGTTTCCTCCGACGTAAATGGACGAGGCTAGACAGGATATCCCGTCGACTTTGTGTCATCATTTCGGGATCTCGCGTTTTTTTTTCTTTCTCGGAGTAATTTTCGAAATGTCGCTCGGACACAAGACGCAATTTCGAACAATTACGCAATTATGACGTTTGGTAAATTTGCAAAAAAAGAGAAAGAAAAAAGGACACGCGCTACTGATGCTTCAGAATTAAAAAAAAGATTAATACTTTATCGATTATTCTTATCTTATCGTATCTTTATAATTAATATTATGCGATTTCCATTTAATGCGGCAGTTTGTCCCCATTTAACTCAGCTTCTTTTCTAAAACTTGCAAGAAAATCTCTCTTGATTTCATTACGATTGAATGTGATATATTACGGAATTATGTGATATTATTATAGATAAATTCGCAAAAAAAGAGAGATGATTCACAGGATTTACCGATGATTCAGGATTTACAAAATCAATATTTTATCAATTATTCTTATCTTATCATATTTTTATAATTATAATTATTATTTCAATGTTATGCGGTAGCATCTTTTCATATCTTCTGTAAGACTTAAAGGAAAATCTTCCAATTTCATCATGATTGAAAATAAAATTAACTACTTACTTTATCACTTATTCTTATCTTTATAATTATATTATTGTTTCTATTTAACGCGGCAGTTTGTCTCAATTTCTTTTCTAAAATTCGAAGAAAAATCTTCTGATTTTATTATGACTGAATATGGTGTATATAATTATAGAATTATTATATGACGTTAGATAAATTCCTAAAAACGAAAGGAAAACATCAGTGATTCACAACTTACAAAATCAATATTTTATCAATTATCCTTATCTTATCATATCTTTATAATTAAAATTATTATTTCCATGTAATGCGGTAGCTTCTCTTAGTTCTTTTCTAAGAAAACTCAAAAGAAAATCTTCTGATTTCATCATGATTGAATATGACGTATACAAATATAAAATTATATGACGTTTGGTAAGTTCGCAAGAAAAAAAAGTGGGATAGCCTAGGTACCGATGATTCAGAATTTACAAATTACCATCAATTACTCTTATCTTATCATATCTTTATAATTAGAACTAGCATTTTCATTTAACGCAGCAATTCCATTTTTAAAATTCGAAGGAAAACCTCCTGACTTCGTAACGATTGAAAATAGCGTACACAGAATTTTAACTTGGAATGTTAATCGTAGTCATTATTACTCCTGAATGTTAAGCGGGAGAAAGGTAATGCGAGATGAGTACAATGAGCAAGTAGTTAAGAGGTTACACCACGCGACCAAGACGACGACCCACGCGCGTCTTATGTCCCGTGCATTCGGAATCGACACGCGAGAGGGTCTTCCTTAATACATATTAGTCCTGCGTATGGGCTAAGGGCGAAATTGCCATTAGTATGCTATGTGCGGATTTAATGTACGAACACGGAACCTCGCGAGTTCCACGCGACTACCGTCCATCGTTCCTTTAAACTGCTCACGTTCTTCTTTATCTCCCTTGGTCCCCCTCGAGTCGGCCACCATGGTGCGATCCAGCTTGTCCTCCTTATCTACTCCTTTACTGTTGATCGAAGAATGCTTTGATAAACTAACAACTCGCAGCCCTGTGGAATGGGGCTAGCTATTTTAATTAATTATAACATATAGTCTCTTGCAAGCTGTTTTGTGCCTCTTTCTATAATCAATGTTGATTACTTTCTATCACACAATGTTGATTAGATTAACTTTAATCTCAGTTATTTTTCATCTTTTTAGAATTCTTAGAACGAGTAACTAGAAAATTCTTAATGTGAAATAACTTTTGACAAATCTGTATATTCTGTATTGCCCCTTTCCAATTAACTTTAATCTCGGTTCAACTTACTCGTCAGTTTTTTCTAATTCTAAAAACTATAGAAAAAGTTGGAGAGTAAAATTAAACCAAGATTAAAATTAATTGAAAGAGGGCAATGTATAGAATATATAAATTTATCAAAAATTACCTAATACTAAGAATTTCTTGAAAATGAACGAACCAAAAGATTCTGATCGTATCAATTGTATCACAATTTTAGTTATCTTATATTCTAATTCTTCAAAAAATTCTCCAACGCTCAGTAGCCATTTTTCAAAAACTTAAATTGGAATTAATATCATGTCAAAGAAAAGTCAACTGAAAATTAATCTGTTTGCGCTCCTAATATTTTTTTTTTGCAATAAATCATTTCAAAACTGCGTAATTTACGCAATTATTCACGAAAGTGAGGCTTTAAAATATTCGATTCAAGCTAGGATCCAACGATCCGCAGACCTAGGGATGTCTGAGCGTATATTGCTTTCCTTTCCTGGCTCTCGAAGGTCTCCGAGTACCCGTAGCTTGGATCGCATTTCTGCACGCGGTCAAGAGACTCAGTCCCGATAGTCTTCGCTGCGGGTACCCGGATCGCTCGTCATCTCATACGGCTTTTGTTTCCACGCGGGACTCTGAAGGATTTTCTCGAGTACTCTCGATTCACTCGAGTAACTGCTCTTTCTCGGGCTAAAGCGCATATTGGGATTACACTATTCAAAATAGTATTCAAATTCAAAATTCACCGAGTCAAAAATCATCATGTATCCTCTTTACTATATTATTATACTTAATTCCTAAATTCAAATATATCATATTTGACTTAAATGCATATAGTCTTTAACAAAAAAAGTAAAGACAAAAGAATCAAGTTAATTTAATCAAATGAACAATTTTTTTCTCAGTATAGTGTTCTGTATCTCTAACAGGATACTTTAGAACTTATTGTTAAGTGTAGTTTTCACAATTGTAGTTGTTGAGTTACATAATTATAATTTATTTCTTCATTTTTATGACTATATTTTTGTATCTCATTATTTATTTATTTCGATTTGACTGAAAAAAATTAGTCAAAACTGCCATTTCGTTTTAAAATAAAATTTCTGTTTCTTTTATTTGACATCTTTTTATTGCTCTTGATCTTTTTTTCTTTTAGTATAAAGATTTCCTTTATGAAAAAATTAATTTTAAATCGTTGAAAGAATCTACTATTAAAATTACAATCATAAATTGAAATTTAAATCCTGTCTTTAAATGTTAATATTGTGATAAAATTCATTGAAAAAAAAAAGTCCTTCTCGAAGTTTCTCGCCGCTAATCTACGATATATAATAGCATCATATTGTGTCAGGGAGAAAATAATGAATTTGCAGTGCGTAATCGTGTGCACTCTTATCTTGTTTGTTACACGCCGTGGAGGACAGATTAGATAACGGAAATCCTCGCACTTAATTTCGATAGATTCTCCTTCAATATATATACAGATTATAATGCAGTTCACTCGATTTCTTTTGTATTTTTAGATTGTAACATGCCTTATCGTTAGATCACAGTTGTGAAAAAAAGATGTTTTAATGAAGGACGTTCTAACAATGTTTTACCTTGAACCAGTCTGAACGCTCGTCGTGCTTTTCATGTGATAACGACGCTGCGCAGCATTAGTAGGGCAATATCGTGAAATTAGTCAGCCTGTGCACTCGCGAGGGCATCCTTATCCAAGACTCTCATCATGTTGACGGTGCACGTGTAGCCGGTGGATACGAAAGCGTGCTTGCAACTCGCAGGCTCGCGCGATACCGAACGACGGCACGTATGAGTCACACTCGAGTGAGTCAGTGAAGGCTCGTATATGAAATAAATCAAAATGCATATCTCTGTGGTTAGGCCCTCGGTCATCTTAGACACCTAGTTCGAGGAATTAATCGATTTAAATCTTAGAAAATCTATCCCGATGTACACTGACCTATCATCGCAAACGATCGTATCGATACGTAGAATATGTTTATTTTTATGCGAATCGGTCTAATGGGAAATTAAAGGCTTTTTTATGTCTCGAGATTTAAATGAAGGAAAAAGTATTCCAAATTGCAGTCGTAGATTAATATTCGCATGATGAATCGTTTTGCTCGCTTGGATTTGTACTTTCAGAAGAGCCTTGGAAACGGCTCACGTGTGACTTCTCATTTTCGTGAAACTATCTTCGATGCTCATCACGTAGGGTCTTCAAGAGTCGCGCGAGCTCACGATCGACGGTAAAAACAAGCCGCTTGTATCGCACACATCTTCAGAGACGACACGCATGTTGACGTCACATCCTGGGCGCCACCGACCACACGTTAGAACATCTAAATCCTAAAGACGCATCTTAGATAAACGTTTAAAGCTGATAGAAAACTGTGTGAACAATTGTGCTATGCTCGTTTGAAAAAATATAAAATGTATTACAGCAATGTTTTCTCAAATTATTATCGATTATTCAACATTGAGTTAACTCGATGTTAACTCAATAAAAGTATACATTTGCTGCTGTAATCTGCTGTAATCAATGTATACATTTACTATACATATATTGTTAAAAATAAAATGTTAATTTTAACTTAAATACATATAATGGACTTTCTCTTTCTGAGATATGCAGAAATGTTAAATTAACATTTTTATGTACACAAATGTTAATTTTAATATTTTTGCATGTCAGAAAGTCCATTATATACGTCTTTAAGTTAAAATTAACATTTTATTTTTAAGTATGAATGTATACGTTGACTAGTAAGTGTACATAAAGTGTACATACATTTACTAAAGTTAACACTTTGACTGTGACATATACATTTTTTATTATTGCATAATATATTAATTAAATATATTATACGTATTATAACACTAAACAGTATATACTTTTAATAAATTATGTTAGATAAAAAAATAAAAATTAATTAAAATGATACTAATAATTTTGACATACCGTGTATGCTGAGATGATTTTATAATTTTCTGAAGGGAGACATTCGGAAGTATTAAATTATTAAATTCATTTTGTGAAAATTAAGAATAGTTAAAATCAGCTATAACAAAGATTAGATTTATTAATTTTTTTTCAAGAATTTGTTGAATTTTTTCATTTCAAACAAACTAGATACGAAAGTTACGATGATCATCATAAATGGCTATTTTTACAGATAAACTTGACAGCGATATATGTAAATATTTTTAATTTAACAAATTTTATATAATACTCTCACTAATATACATATAAAATAATAAAAAATTTTGTTTAAATAAAGTTAATAGTTTTCGCAAAAAAGAATTTGTAAAAATAAGCATTTTTTTTACTCTTCTGATTTCCTTTTAATTAATGACTATATAAATCAATAAATTAGTCAAATAAATAAAAAGAATCAAATACAGTCGAGGCTAAATCTTAGTGTCTAATAATATTTATATGTAAATTTTAAATTAAAACAATTTAAAAAAAAGATTATACATCAATGATTAGCTCTTGTTATGTTAACACTTTACCCGAAAAACGAAGTGTTTGCCTATTTTAAACAGCGATGCGTACAAAGGTAGTAAGCGTACTTAAGAGATGTCGCAAGTTGGTTGCTAGCTTCTTGTTAGATAATGTCCGTCCACGCAACCACGATCGACGGCCTCACCGAGCGAGCAGTAATCTAATCGCGAATAATCACCAGAGTAACTGGCGACGACGAGACCAAGCGGCGAGACGGCGTTGCGCCTTAGCGACCAAGTGTGTACACGCATAATTCGCATCGGCTGGAATTACGCGCGTCGTATTGCGCGACGCGGCACGTTGCGTAGCGCGGCGTGGCGGTGCCTTATCGCGCACCTCGGACTCGCATCGGAATGTAGCTGGGAGCAGATATCGGTCCAGCTGTCCAGCAGCTGTGAGTTTCACCTGCTGGTGTACCGCTTGCCCGGCGCGTGTACCTTCTACGACGTACTTCACTTGGCACGCGCGCGAAAGAGAAAAATCCATAGGGTTTTCTTTTCTCACAGATCACCGTTCACCCAAATCCCTTTCCAAAAGAGTCTCCAAAATTCAGGCTCAAGAAATGAAAAGGCTAAAAGCTGAACTGTGACACCGAATTTCTGAGAATCCATCAATAAAATTACGATGACTAATGCTTTTAGAAAAAAAGGATATTCTTTTCTATACAAATATGACTTCTCTGACTCCTTAGGACAGGCGTTCTATTTTTCCCATTTTTACAGGGGAAAACTAATGGTTTAGGTACGACACAGAAGTACTATATATACATCTGATTTTTTAGAAACTTAACGAAAACTTTTTTAATCTAGTGTTGCTGAGACAGAGTATTAGATGAAATAAATCTCAAATATTACCAAACAATCATCATTTTCACTACAGGCTTGTCATTGTATGAAAAAAAGATTTTAAAATAATTTGAAATTTTTTGACAATTTTATGATACATTTTATGGTATAAGTTGGATCTAAAAGGGACTAATCTAATTAAAAATATTTAAAAATACATTTTATGTTATTAAGCTTCTAGATTAGCTAGAGTTTAATCAGTACTACATATCTTCACTTTAGTAGCACCGGATTAAATTCGAGAAAATTAATATGATGATCATTTTCTTTTGGATTGTGTGCCTGTGCGCAATCTGGACGAAGTAATTTCCAAGAATAATAGGATCCAAACGGCGGGCCTACCTTTTGATGTTTCCTAATCGAATTGTTCGACGTTATTTGTTCGTCAATGCATGAGTGCAGAAAACCAATGGTCAGTATGATCGACACGAGGTAGCGCGAGTGCAGTTGTACAAATAGTTGTACGTGTATAAACGCGTGCGCACACGTTTGTCAATGCATACATATCTCGCCAGTACCTATTTACCTCCTATCTATGTTTATAGGATGTGCAACCGCACACGATAAACGCTCGTATCTCTGTTTATGCTATAAGATTGATAGCGCGAGCTCTCGTTGCCGCGCTAGAGAGCCGTATTTAGAACGTGGATTTTAACTGGGCTTTAGGTAGTCAAAATCAAGCAACCGCAGTTGTAAATTAAGAGATGGCCGAAGAAAAACTATGGAAATATATGTCAATCTCATATATTAATTATTATTTGTTTTGAAAAAAATCGCTATAACACTGAGACATTCCGCACATAAATCACAAAAGTTTAGAAGTTTAGACTCTATGAGGCGAGGTGGATGTTATCGTTATATGAAGTGAGATTGGAATCGTGAGTTTAATTATATGAGTTATTTTCGATCTCGATCCGCGGACTATCCTGTTTGTGTGCAACATCAAAACTTGCCTTGTGATTAACAGTACAAAAAAGACCGACGACCACATACTTTTTTAAAACCTCGATTTTCATCACCGGAGAAAATTGAGAGAGTCTCTGATCGTCAAACATAGACAACTTTGTACCTGTGTACAGATGATCCTTTCCAACTTATGAATTAACTTTCTATAACTCATTCGGTTACTCATCGTTTGCACATCTATGCACATTTCAAATTTTCGTTTGCATACTTCGATTCTGATGAAAAAGTTATTAAAAAAACAATTTTGGGGAGTTCATTTCACACTCCCCCTCTAGTCAAAATACATTTAATTAATCTCAATCAATAGATTTCCGTTTGCATATTTCGCAACAAGTTGATTTTTTGTTTGCACATTTGGTCAAAAAGTTATTAACAATTTTGAGGACATTAAAAGTTTCGAGGACAGTCGACTCAGGTAGACAGATTCAAATCGCAGTTACTATATTCAAAATCACCATAATTTATTATATGGATTTATGATAAGTCCCATTTATCAAAAAGTCAAACTTTAAAGAACTATTAATTAACTCTTTATCTGTCTGTCTATCTCGTCTGCTACAACATTGAAACTTGTCTTGCGATTAACAATATAAAAAAAGAAATGACATTTAGATATTCTCTCAAAATTCAAAACCTCGATTTTCATCGCCGGCGAGAATTTAGACGATTCTGTGACGATCTATGCCTCGATCGAATGCTGATTGTTGCCGTTCAGATGCGTCGAAAAAGAGAACGGAAAAGAGAATATTGAAAGAGGAGGAAACAGGTAGATGAAGGCTGTGGGCCTAAGGCAACGACAGAGCCTGTAGCGGAAGGATCAGGCGGAGAATGTTAAAGAACCAGCAGTAACGAAATTCGACCTGCTAGATCATCGGCCTACTCGGAGAGAGCACGATTTACCATGGTATTATTATCGATAGCACAGCAGTGAGTCGCGCGGTATTTTTTTTCTTTTCTCCTGTGCGCCGTTCTATGGAAAGTTCACAGTTTCGCTGGCATCTTTCTTGGCCCGCCAAGATTTTGTATTAATTCCAGTCCGTCGTACCTGCGGGCCTGTCATACCTTTTTCGTCCTACCTTTTTCCGATCCTTATTCGAGAGATGATCCCTTTTGTCGTCGTTGGGAACATTCGTGATTCGTGGACGTACTTGTTATGACGCTATTCCGTCTGCATGTTCCCTTTATAACATATACTTATATGTGTCTCCGTTCACCAAGGGAACCATGCTTGATTTTTGTTCGATTTTATACCTAATATTTCCCCGAATTTCGCAATCTGCCAGAGTAAGAAACTTACCCAAGAATATATATATCGTCAGGATTATCAGTTCCATCGGAATTGAATTTCGTCACGCAATAAACTCTTGTCAAAACTTACACAAATATTGGAGAATAAAAAAATATAATTCTAATTTATAATTGAATATAATTATTTTTATCGTGCCAATGGATCATCATTGAATTTATATCCATTCCTATCTATATGATGTAATAATATATATTACATAATATTATACATATAGTAAATTTTATTACATAATTACTAATTCAAATGATCACATTGACTGAAGGTAGAATATTCAATTATCGCAATAAGCATGCAAAGCAATTTAGGCTGATACATCCCAATTAACAATTAATTAACTGTTAACGTCATGCTAATGGAAATGCATACATATTTCGTACGGAGACAACTATCTAGTTAATCCTCTTTGCGTATAAATTACGGCACGAATATTCAAATTTGTGTATAGTATTCGCGCAAAAAACTCCTGTTATTCGATGTGATTTATAATAAATGAGTTATTATCTTTCAAATTGTCGCGAAATTGAATATTAATTTTTCACGTATCTCAGGATTATTTTTATTATTAAAGTCAGTTTTTTAAAGAATTGGCCAGAACTGGGCGGACATGAATTACTTCCTTCTTTTGAAAGAAGTTGAAGAGGAAGGGGAAAGAAAGAGAGAGAAAGAAAGATACATAAATAGATCGCTATTTGTTAAGTAAGTTTAGGATGAGAATTCTCTAAAGCGTTAAGATATAATCCATATTTACAACATAATTGTTACATACAGAAGGAATAAAATGAACTAAGCGATGAAAAATACACAAAATAATAATAAAAAAGAGAAAATAAATAAAATGAATAAAAGAAAGAAAAGTAGCTAGTGCAAAGCTATGGTGATAAGAAAAATAAAAACTACGCACGAGCAGTTTTTTAAATAAATACTTATTCAAAGGAGAATATAAGAGTGCAAGAGTGCGTGTGGATGCAGGAGAGAAGAGAGAGAGAGAGAGAGAGAGAGAGAGAGAGAAAAGAGAGAGCAAAGCACGAATACGATGTCCGGTAACGAATTAACAACTCTTCTCCTCATTCTACATTATAGTTGGCTGAGAGCTAAAAAATCCCAAGATTTACTACGGTAGTCGAGACGACCCGGTCGACTCTCTCGTAAGGGCCGCACTTTTCGATCGGCGTTTCCCGATACTCACACGGCTCCATGTAAAACTTGGGATCTGGCTCTCTCACAATTTACACAAACAAAAATGCACCGGCGACCCTGCCTACCTGAGGCAAACCGCTGGCGTAAAACGCGCACAAAAACGAACTGGTATCGCGTAAACGGAACGCCAGATTGTAAACGTGTATCCACGCTGTCGTCATAAGTATTTTCGATCGATATACACGTTACTACGTACGAGACATACTTGCGTCAGTCCGCAATCGAATAAGATTAAGTGTAGATTTGTGGACTCCTACACTTCCGGATTCACAGATATCTTCAACTTTGTGGTTCTCTCGGGAGATATTTTCAGCTGCGGGTTTTTTTCGAGGGCAAGATATCTGTTGGTATGTCATCATCTATCTCTTCCAATAAATACCTAACAAAGCTCTGATTTATATTTGCGTCAATAACTCGGTTTTTTTAAGCATTAATGTATATTTATGTACTAAACACATTTAAAACTTGTAAAATTACAAATCGTTTGATTTTTAGTTCATAATACATCTTGGGTTATTTTTATAAAATTTTTATTAAAAATTTTAATTTAAATTAAATTTTAATTTAAAAAATTTTTATTAAAATTTTAATTTAAATAAAAAAGTTGCTTAAAAATGCAATAATTATGTATAATAATATTGCTTTTAAAACACGTCAATATTTATCAGAAATTTCTAAATGCTTTTGCGTATAAAAATGCAACGCAGTCGACATAATTTTTAACGGAAGATAATGGGCGCGAGCTATAATTTTGTCTAATAGCAACTTCTAACTATAGTGGTACTATAAGATAAAAACCGAACATTGTGTCAGACTATAATTTCAGGATTACAAATGTAGGCCTATTTTACAGGACAAATTATAAATGAAATCGAAACTACAGATACCGGTACATTAATGGTTCAGAAGTAGAACGACCAATATCAAGCAGTTTAAAAATAGAAGAAACATTTATTATGTTCAAACTTGATACAAGTATAGTATTTCATCTGTAATATTTGAGGTAAGAAATGAGTCCATAAATAATAAATCTTATTTTCGATGTATACATATAGCATTATTTTTTTCATGTTTAAAGCAATTAAATTACAAATAATGTAATAAAATAAATTACAATAAAATATCAAATTAGCATGATTCAAAGTTCTGATGATTTAAAAACATTTCAAAATTCGTGGATTCAATATTATAAATATTAGGTCATTTAAAAAGTATCTGCGGATTTTTGTTCAATTTTTGAATGAAAAAACCGCGGATAGTTTTTAAATGACCCAATATCAAAGAATGTAATATTGGAGAATCTTAAAAAATTTTTTATACGTAAGAAATTTTTAAGGATGATATGCAAAGAGATTTATTTGCAGTAGGTATTAGTAGCTAAAATATTTATCGCTCTTTTACTTCAAAAGTAATATTATTTAAAAAATTAAGTTTCTCACAAAAGAGAAAAACTATTTTTCAATTTGAAAAAATTATTGAGTGATCAAATAATATCGATAAAAAGAATATATATTTAATATATTAGGTGTTGGAATTAATTCGTAGCGTTTTTTAATGAAAGAATGTTATTTATTTCACATGAGCATTAAAAAATACATTAATGAAAGTACTTCCCATCACTTGTAAAACGCTACGAATTAATTCCAACACCTAATATATTAATAAAAAAATTAGTAATGGTAACAAAAAGAGAATTATTCACAAGTAGCCAATAGACACAATTTTTTTTTTAAAATAGCAAAATATATATTTTTTAAAGATAAGCAAAATTTAGTGTAAATCTTTTGATTTAAAATTATATTTACAATACAATTTTATTTGGCGTACTCACGTTTTGTAAATAATAATATAAAATTAAATTGAATTACAAAATTGATTTTTTTTTTCAACAAAATAATCTATATAATAGAGCAAGGAGTGTTTCGTGGAGATAACTCTTAGAGATAGCGTGTCTTCTCATAAAAGAAATTTGACATCCACCTGTAAAACGAAGATTAGAGACCATTTTCGACTTCTCGTCACATTATAGCTAATCTTGACGATTTTTAAGGCGGTTAATAATCAATCAATTCGAATCTATATACCCTTGTCAAGATAAAAAAGTTTAAAAAAACACCTAACATGATTTCACTTTGTAGAGAGTGAGACATACATTATTCTTATATAATTGTTTTGTAACAAAATGTTCTATTTTTAACTATAAAAGATTTGAATATATTATAATATTTATATTGAATCATCAGTTTAATAAATTCAACAAATAGTCTTTGGGTAATAAAATATTTTTTATTCATACCAAACATTTCTCTTAGTGTAATGTATATCTAAAACGGTGCAGCATACAATGAAATGTTAAAGCGTAAAATTTAAGCCTTAAAAAATTGACCAATTATAGTGGATTATTCTTCTCAGATTTAACTGTGATTAATCAATTTCTTATGGTTTAAGGTTTGAAGCTTAAGTTTTACGCCTTAGAATCTCATTCCAGATGTTGCTTAACTCATTCATGCGGTAATAACTCGAAGATGATGTTTTTTTGAGTTGCGTCACTTTCGAAGTAAGGAAGTGATGTTCGAAGCGATTCGCAGTGCGCTTATAGCTTGAATCTTTTCTGTAACGATCCAGTTTATGGTCTCGTTCGTGCTCGCGCCTACTCACGACAGATACCGATCGCGGATGCGCGAGCGTCCCTTTCTTAAATTGTGATCGCTCGTGCCGTTTCACACGAACCCAGGATTAGCTTCTCCTCGTTACGGACTCGCGCATCGCGCCATGATTTTCGATGGGTGTACCGACTAATCTATCTACCTTATTCAGCTGGTAAGATACACTTTAACCAGTTTTACGTAACGCTTCATCTATTTCTCAAGTCGATCCAGTGGAACGTGTCTCGAGGTGACTGAAGAAGCTTTTAAGGGATTCGGCATGGGATAAGAATGATCTTGAGTTTCGCACACCATTGAAAGATTCTGCGACATTAAGTAATTCTAGTAACATAATGCAATTTTTTAAATATTATTTAAAAAACAAAGGTACATCTAATCGAATCTATTAAATTAATAAAATGTTTCCTGTATTATTATTGTAACCCACACAATTTTAAAGCTAAAATATGTAAACATATAACTAGAAAATAATTGTTGGATTATCAAAATAATGTGTGTTAGAATGTTAAAATTATGTATATATAGGATGATTAAACATAACGAGCAATGCTGCAAAAAGTATTGACACTCCAGCAATCAGTTTGAGTGTCCTATATAATTATTTTGATGGTCTGATACAATTATTTTCAGATCTGCATCTAGCTTTAGATACCTACTTTAGCAAAACCATCTTTTCCATACATGTTGAATTTTAATCTCATTTAATACACGTGTATGCGAATTTAAAGTCGTGCTTTTAACGAGCATTAAATTTTCGTTACAAGTTCTCTTTAATTGCAACTGTGATTATTCGTTACTTTTCTTGACAACTTCGTTCTAAAAAGTCATTAGACATTTGCAAGTTACAAGAGAAGATATCTAGAGATTTATAGAGTGAAGAGGGAGAGAAAGCAAGTAAAATTGCGAACCGGTTATCGAACAGGTGCATTCGCAAGTGAATGGATATCGTACTATTACCAATTTCATCCGAAAGTCTACCCCGTCATTCTAAGATTTCGGGGAATCGGTTTATATTTGCGAAAGATAGACCTGCAATTTCATCCGACAGTGCCAGCTGTCCATCAAACAAATCTGCGAAGCATATTAGCGTTTTATAAAAATTTTACATTAAATAGCAAGCTTGATTTTACATACAAGCTCATTGTCAGTTCTGTCAGAATTAACATTAGATATAGGAGACAGTTGCTAATGCGTGCCACTTAAGTTATTTTTTATTGTGTTTTCTATTTGATGATTTGTACGTAAATGAACATTAGAAATTGTAGCTTTACGTTTCATTACATTTATTATTATATTTTTAACTTTTTACCAATAACAAATTAATTTGTTACAAGTTTTTTAATAACATGCTACAAAAAATAAATATAATTTAAGTAAAAATTCGCCTAAATCGTATATAGCTCTTTTAAATCGTATCTTACTTAAAAGTATTAAATTTTTATAAATAAAAATATTTAAAACGATAAGATTAATAAAAGAAATCATTAATTCGTACCTAATAATTAACTAATATGTAATTATAATAATTTATCGAAAAAGAATCAAATATTTAATAATTATTATATAGGAATAATAAAAAGATAAGAATATCAAATAAGATGCTTGAATTAATTTTTTAAATTAACATTTGTATTTATTTATAAATTTTTTTATTATCGATTTATCACTCTTATCTTGTGGTGGTACGATTTAGGAAACTTAATAGATTTTATAAAAATATCGATTTAATCTTTATAGTAATAACAAATATAAAAAGTTTATCGTATATTTTACATTTATTATATATAATATATATTTATATATAATAAATGTAAAATGTTATACAATAAACTTTTTATAATATAAAAATTCATAATAAAATTGCGTTACATTATTATCAGCTACATAAATTAATCAAAACTTAATATATCAGGTATACCTAAGATATTTTTTAAAGTGCTACTAACACTCACAAAACAATTTAAGCATAACCTATTAAATTTTTTATATTACTCATTTTTCATTTATTTCATATTTCTAAATGTTATTAAGTAATAATATAAAATATTGACGAGGTACAAAATTTAAGCGACTACGCATTTGGCAACTCTCCCCTATTATATTTTTTTAACCTTTTTAGCTAGTAAAAATAGACCGAAACATACTTAACATATTTTTTAAACAACTCACTATAATTACTACTATAATTAAATACGTATCTACATCCACAACACTTAGGTGTAAGCTACTTTTCTTTCATTTTCGTAATGTTACATACGTAATTTTACGTTATGTCTTTTAAATTTCAATATACTGTTTAATGAAGAAATAAAGATTTTATTATTAAATAAATGGACTTTACATTCGCAAAAAAGAGATTCCACCGAGCGAAATGTCGAAGGCGTTTTATCGATCGGCATTTCTGTTTCGCTATCGACGTATCGATGCCTGCTGCTGATATTAATGAGTAAAACGGTGATAAAATGTTTCTTCACTACACGCCATTTATGCATGTTACGAGACTCACGATTCTCATCACGAATTTAATTCGAGCGCCGCAAATTAGCAGAGGGACATTTGTTCGATTAGCGCGAGTGTTGTTAAACGAATTAACGTCTCGTTACGAGCGTTCGATACGCGGACGACACGCGTGCGCGCGAGTTCGTCGATACGCGCAAAGCCAGCTTTCTACGGAAAAAAGTGCGTAGAAGCGGGGTCATTTTTTTTCTTTTCTCGCTCTTAGCTTCCAGAAGCAGACAGGTGTTGGTCGATGATGCACCTGCGCGCAGACATATCACCCGTTGTTTTTTTCCTTTTCGTCGGCACCTATGTTCCTGACCAATTTTCCGCCGGGCAGGCGCGAAAGACGATGAACGTATCATTATATTCCATCGCGGTGATTAGAATAGCGAAAAAACATGGTTCCCCACGTATCGATTACTTCACTCACGATACATTGTTAGGTTCCCCCTCATCATTATTTCATCACTTTAATAGATTTACTGTAATATATTAATATATGTGTTTTATATTATATATATTTACTTTAATACATTTTAATATATCTACACTTTAATATTCAAAAATTTTGATTTTTTTTCCTTTAATATTATTAGCTCATAATTATTTCATCATTTTAATACGTTATTTATTTTTGATATATTAATATATTTCATTTAATAAATATAATAATAATTGAATATTTTTAATATTTATATTTTAATTAACTTTTTAGCGCAATGCACATTATTTTAATATATTTACGTTTAGCGCAATGCACGATTGATTTACATTTCGATTATTGAAATGCAATCGATGTTATCTATCGAGAGAAAAATATTTTATATTTGTGACTATAATTATATGGTAAAATAATTATAGTTAATTATGGAGGAGCTCCATTTTTATAGTTATTACTATTATGATGTTGACACATAACATGTGATAATTCTTTCACATGAACAAATTGTACTATAAATTATAATAATTTCAAATATTATTATAATAAAATATCAAGATATTTATTATAAATAAAATAAATATTTTTATTCATTTAAATGCAATCGCAATTACAGTGAATATAACTACTTTCTTAAATTTATTTACTATTTATGTAGTATGTAGTAACTAAAAAATATGTTAGAGACAACTGAAAAAACTGAAGATTTTCAAGCACTTTGTGTAACTATTATTAATAGCATAATTGACTATATTTGCATAGTTAAAGCAACTATAAATATACAGTTGTCCTAAAAAATGACTATAAATTATGACAATTGCAACCACTTTTTTCTCTTAATGCGCTATTGTTATGATGTACGAGTTTACAATGATGTTCAGTAAAGCTCATCAAAAGGGAAATTATTTCCTTTTCTGATGATTTTTCACTTTGACTCAGGATTTTCTAAATTTCCAAGGATATAATAGCATAAAATGACTACAGAGTCGCAAAGATTCTGTTTAATGAGAGAGCCTAAGAAGTTAAGAAAGCTTCTCATTTAAATAATATTTAACATTTTAATGTTAGGTAGACGGAAATCTTAACTAGGAACTCACAAATTTAAACGACTGGTGATTATCTCCGAAAATATTGCGACTTCTGTAAACGTCTCGGAAATATTTTGCAATTTTAGGATTTCTTAAGCTGATTAAAGAGGAGAGGGTCGTCGTTTCGTTTGTTTTGAGATTATAATTGCCTCAATGATGGCTCACTTTTGCATTTCTCACGGAACCGTGCCGCTCTCGAAGTCGAATGTGTAGCTCCCGAGTGGCGCCAATCGAAAGTCCACGGCGGAAATAATGGTTAATGTTAATTTCCCATCGTATACCTTGTGTAATATTGACGATGGTTGGACGAGCGAGCGGCGTCACCTGCTCTCTCGTCCGTCGTCTTCTTGACCACATCCTTCCTTTTTCCAGGCGCTTTCGTGCGCTACGCACGTAGTCGGTGTGCGTTCGTAAGTGCTCGGTGTGTGCGCACGTTGCGTAAGCTCCTTTAGACGTACGTGTGCGTGCATCTCTTTGGAGGTCCTCCCCTCGCGTCTGTTCCCCTCCCTGCCTCCCGATATTGGATCGTCTTTCATACTGTTCTCACACGGAGAATTCTGAAGCTCAGGTGCGACGACCTTGCAGGCCCTTTAAAAAGACTGCCCCATTCGCGACCCCAGGATGGCAACGGTTTTTGTAAAAAGTTCACTCTCGCCTGTGGGCAGGCTACGCGTATGTACCCCTGTGGGCGCTTTAAACTTTAAATCGAACGCACAGGGGAACCGCTAGTCACGCTTGCCTCGTCGCGAAATTATTAATGTAAGAGCCCCTTCCGTAACCCTTTAAGAAGGGTGTCTTTTACGCGATCTATTAATTGCCGAATTCACTTTCGAATTCATCGCGTGACCTCCATTGCATTTCATCCGTTCGTTTATTTACAGCAAAGATATATTCCACGTGTTCGTCAGCCTTTGTTTCAAGTGAAAGTAAAGCTGCAGCTATTAATAATATTGCGTAGCTGTAAATACAATATTATAAACGTCGCGCGTCGCTCGTAGAGTCGGAAAGCAACGTATCATGATCGGATTTTCGTAGCGTATAATTATTTCATACTCTGTTAAACAGAGCGAGCGAGAAAGCAATGTTGACGCTCTGACTGCTCCAGCGAGCGACATGCAATCGTGTCTGTGACTTCCGCTTTCGATTAACCGCCGCTCAAAAGCGTTGACTCATAAAATCGTGTACACGCACGTTTATGAAATTAGTCGGACATCGTAACGGGATTCTTTGGTGAATGGTACCCAAGTCGAAAAATATACTTATTCGTATCTTACAATAATCTTCTTAAAGATATGTATATGTATCTATAAATATACAGAAATATTTTACAAAAAATGCTCATGGAAAATGAAGATCAATTTTTACTAAGTTTAAATGTTGAGTAGTATTTTGACTTTTTATTTTTTCTATTATAATACTATCATATTAGATACGTATTAATAAAAATTTTGTTTACTCGTTATGTTAATAATTATGTTAATTTTATTAAATCTGTAATATTTAAATATAAATAATAATTTAAATTAATATCTAAATTATTTACAATATTTACTATGCATTTTAAAATAAGTCTTCATTTTTTTCGAGCATTTTTCTCGGTTTGATGCCTTTGGGAGTTACTTTCACGAGAGATGCGATGTTTTGAGCAGCTGTTTACAACCGTGGAAACTTGGAGGTATCCAACGGCGAGGCCGAGCACGATGCGATGCAGCGGCTCGAAGAAAAGAAGAAGACGTATAGTATCAATACATCTCGTATGTCGTTGTTCGAAGGAAGTGGGTTCTTTTAAAGTACGAGCCCACATCCTGTCGTTGGGCGACTCGGAACACGGTCAGCCGACTCGTGCAGTCATGTCCATCGCGGGAGGAGTATCGTTATCTCGTGAAAAAGCAAGCTTCTCGATTAGAAGAGACGTATCGACGTGGTATAATGAAAGCAAGAACGAAACGAGCAATACGTAGAAGCCGCTTATCATCGAGTCCGTATTTATTTGTTACGGGACGTCGTTTAATGGAACGCAGCTGCCGTCATCGCTGCACCGGCGTGGCGATAAACCAACGATCTTTTTTTCTACCGAATAACGAAGAGAGCGAGTGACGAAGCTCTCGGTGTGCCGCTGTCAGATGCGATTGCCGTATCTAATCATGCGTTGCGTTAAATGGTGCCACCAACACATATGTGTCCCGGAGAGACTCGAAGTGATTAAATGACAGTGCGCACCCGTACGATAGAGAATCAATTCGCTATCAGTGAAGCGGGAACGCTCGCTCGTTGGAGGTGACGCGTTATATCGATGACCTAGTTCGAGAAAACAACATCTTCCTGCTACCGAAATTCCTGGTTCTGATAAGAGCCGTTTCGGTCATTCGAAGCGATGCAATTATTGAAGCGTATCATCATGTTCACAATATTGCCCAAAAAGTTGATAGCGTAATTGTTCCTTGATAATTATTAAACGAAAAAAACTCGTATGAGTACAACCAAGTTACACATAATTTTAAAAACGTTCTGATTATATGTAAAAATTCTTAAACGTTCTTAATTCGTTTTAATAATAAAAAATATCTGCAGATTTATTAAATATTGACAACCAACATTTCTAAATACCTAAATCTTTGAAGAAAACATCAGCTTTTTGAAAGATTTTTTACTTGTGAGAATTCAAATTTCCATTTCTATCTATATATATCTAGATTCAATTTATTTTAATTACAAGATATACTGAAAGAAAATGTGTTTGTAACTATAATTGCATAGAAAAATAATTATGATTGAGAGCTCCATTTTTATAGTTATTACTATTATAAACTATAGGCATTTTATATTATATTTGCAATCATTTTTTCTTTCAATATAATTTATATTCAAATATAGCAATTCGTTATCTCTCTTTCCCTTTTTCTGTCTAAGCTTTTCCGATTTCGATTTTAGCAATACTATAACGTTTAGCAATATAAATTTATATTTTATATTATACAATTTTTCCTCTGATATATCCTCTGATATGTTGCGACTAAAATTAAAATCTAAAATTATTTTCTATCCACGTGAAGTATGAATTTGTATTTTTCCATGCGCAGTCATCATCTAATATTACAAGTTCTACGAAGTGGGGTTCGGGAGTCATGTTAAGTAAGTCGGGCGCCAACTGGAGTGTCTGTGTCTGTATGCGGAGCACAACCGGTCGGCCCTTTTCTGTCCGCGAGGGTCGATTCTGCCTTCCGCAGGGCGCCAATCCGCCCGGTCGACCGAAACCAGACGCTCACGTCGTACAGCTCGAACAGCTGATGTTTTCGCATATTTTTCGGCAGATGCTTGGACCGACGCAAACGCCCACTTCCATCGCTCTTTCGGCATACCTGCGCGTTTTTCTATATAAGAAGGGCTCGGGCGATAATTCAGTTTAACGTCCCAGATCCATGATTATTATATCCTCCATTATTATTTTCTAGATAATCACGAATGCTCAACCAGTATATTTTATATCCAAGAATGAAGCCGTTTTTATAATAACGTAATTAATAAATCAGGCTGATCTAAAAGGGGACTGACCAGGATCATCAAATAAACCTCTCGGATTTTTAATACTTCGAATCTTAACCCGGAATAGTCACCTAGGTTTTTTTTTTTTGCGTAAACAATCATCTGGATTTTTATACTCCAAGTAAAAATTACTATTAAATCTTCAACAATGAAAATGATACATACGGGATCCTAAGTTTTAAAGTGTTTGAAATACAGAATAAGTGAATCCCCGCTTTATGGCGATTGATAAAGAAAATTTCAAAGTTATTTACTTACAATTTAGAATACTATAATATCAATCATACAGACTATATAGTCGTTCAAAAATTTTTATTTCGAGTCCAAATGATGCGTTTTTGCTATATATATATACATATATAAGGCATCTAATTTTTTTTACATAAATGATTATCTGGGATTTTTATATCTTAATTAAAAGTCACTATTATTAATTACATGATGTATGGCTATTATAAAATTTAATATTAAAAATTTATAATTTACACTAGATTTTTAGCAATGGCAAAGAATTTTAAAACACAATACAATATGTAATTAATAATAATGATTTTTAATTGGGGTATATACAAATTCCAGATGATTGTGTAAAAAAAATAAGTAACTATTTCCGAGTTAAAGAAAAAACTATTTAAAATAAATCCGTTCACTTTGATGAAACAAAATATGTTGAAGCAAATATGAAACTCATTCGACTGTATAACGCGATAATTAACGCGATAAACATTTTGTCGATTCAGTAATTGTGTTTATTGCGCAGTGTATTGAAAAAATTTATTGTGTTGCATAAATACATAATTTGTTCAATGCGATATTAATTGGAGCGGAGGTTATCAACCAAGAGTTTTGTTCATCCAAGTAGTTTTTTTTTCTTTTACTGTAAGAAACTAATAAAAGGCTTGCCGTTTGACATCGTAAATAGCAATGTTATAATAAGGCTATTATAAGACTTAAAGAAATTCTGTTTGTAATGTCGCTTCTAGCGTTGCGATGACCGGTAATAAGACCTCGCAAAAAAACGCAATGTCACTGATACCGTAAGAAGGCTTTTAAGGGAAAGAAAAACCGACGCTTTGACGCTATCCGACAAAAGCGTAAAATGCGGCCAGTTCAAAAGGAAAAGATTAGACGCGGGGAGCTGTTGTAAGAAACGGAATACGATGTCGGTAGAGGGCATCGAAGAAGAGCGGGGAGTTTCTGTTTCGTATCCGAGCACGAAAGAGTGGTACGAATTACGAGGAAGGTGATGGGAGGAGGACAAGAGCAGAAGGAAAGATCGGCATCGGCGAACATCACGGACAACCGGTACGGTGCGGCCCGCATTTTCTTGGTGCCAGTTGCTACTCGTCGTTGCCATCGTCGACGAGCGTCCCGGTCGCATGAGGGCCGATATGCTCAAGGCCAAGGACACTCATGCCCACCCACAACACACCCGAGAATATGCGACGACGCGGTTCTCGTGCATGTATATACTTATGCGCGGCAACAAAGTAAGAGAGAGAGAGCAACGGATACGCTCCCGCATTATGCAATTATCTGTCGATAGTCTGCGCGGCGTCACTCAAAGAAAACTAGTATTATCTCGAGCACGCCAGCTAATGATAACTGTTGTCCGTCCGACCGACTGTGAGCGACCCGCGCGCGTTCTCGTCTATTAATTTAATTTGGTAGTTAAACGAGCTTATTTTCGAGGGACGACGCTACGAAGGCAGAGGGCGGTGACAGAAGATTTCGCATGAGGTCATTGTCCATGTATCAACAAACAATGTAGACTAAAGCAAACAAAATCAAATAATGAAATGGGCCAATGCGGTCCTAAGCTTGATGCCTAATAATATTTTAATATGTAAATTTTAAAATGTATCTTATCATTTATACACACAAATATTATTCTATTATTAAGAAAAGTAATTACTCAATTTACTTTTTTTCTTTTAACGGTTATCTCGAATCGTTAAAAGAAAGAAAGAATTTTTTATAATAATCTTAAAATTTATTATAAATTTTAGAAAAACTCAAGAAATTCAAAAGAATTTCTTTTTGGAAGAATATTATAAAATTAATCGAAGAAGCAACTTTATATAATAAGACAAATTTGTTTTAATTTAATAATCTTGATTAAATTTACTAAGATTCAGAATATATTTTATTTAGGTAATGCATTTTTCAGAGCAAGTTATAAGTATATTTAAAAATTTCGTGTTCCTAGATAAAAGGGAAGAACAAATGTTGCTATGAACATTAAAACGCAAATGTTTCGTTGTCAAAATAATGATCGACTCAAATACAAATCGTGAATAATGACTTTATTTAAAAGTTTCACGTGGATATTTTTTTACAACAGATGCTCAAAATGTCCTCCATCATTTTTTACACATGCCTGAGCACGACGTACACATGACTGGCACATTCCTGGTCTTTATGAACAGTCTTAACGAAACATTTGCGACCTAATGTACACAGAAACATTTGTTCTCCTTTTTCATTCAAGAATACACTCACGAAATTTTACTTATAACATACTTATAACTTACTTTATATAGTCTGTGCGTTGTTTACTGACTTGAAATGCTGTCACGAATTAAAATTGAAAAATTAATATCAGTATTATAAATTAATCATCGATTTAATGCTATTAGTATCTTAAAACATTACACTGCAAAGAATAAATTTATTGTGAAAAATATTATCTCAGTCAGGATTCGAACTAGAATATAGAATGTGATTTCAGGCCATAAAGATACGAATTGTTGGAATATGACTATTTTTAGCATACCTGCTTTCTCGGAACGACATCTGACGATCTTTCTGATAAAAGAAAATTGTAAAAAAAGTTGTAAAAAAACAAGCATATCATTATATCTCCAAACATTCGCTTGATCCTCTTTTCTCATTCCTTTTATAGTTAATCTTTTTTACTTCTCAATCTTCTTTGCTTCAAAATCTTTTTTTACACTAAATTCTTACAATAGAAATAAAAAAAAATTAGTGCAATACCGCCGGTAATATAATAATCTCGAGATGTCTTAGAAAACCCTTTTAAACTTTCTTAATTTTTTTACCGAAATCGTTATAAAACGAAACGAGCAACTCCTTGAAATATCCGCGTGGGTATTTACGGTAATTTGGAATTGGCTCGACGTACCTATGAATTTAGAGTAATACAACTTTTTGCTGCCGCTTATAAATATCCCGCTGCCTATAAACGCAATGAGTTAATGATAGGAGTTTTACGAGGGTCTCTCTTTAAAGTACTGTCCTTTCCGGTTTCCTCGGGTAACGGGAGAAATCTGAAGAGCCTACGAAGTTCTGAAGAGAGTCTGATCCTATCGTCGGGTGATTCTCATATCGTCACATGCCACCGATACACGCCAATAATCGAGATCACGACACGCAAGTGGCTTATCGCGATTACTCGGCGTATGTGGCGTATATTCGCGACAATCACTCGTGCGAGACCGGCGTCGTCTAGTCTACTCCGCTCGGCTCGACTTTGCCGAGTGTTGTGCGTGACGCAATTCGCTTAGGCATCGGCGAAGTTACGCACTCGCGAGCTGCGCGATTGCCTCCGGCAAATTACGTAGGACTCGGTCGGCTCTCTGACGTACCGGGAGAAACGCACGGCCGTTTACCATTCCGATGAGAAGCGCTCTTGTGACTTCCGCTACGACAGCTGCGGATAATTGTCTCTAGAACGCGATTTCACCCGTATGCGTACCTATTATTGTAATTAACTTTAACCCTGTTAACTTTGTGAGATCCTTTAATTATTTGTCCTTCCTCGGTCTGCGTCAATTTTATCTCGTTTGCTGCGATGCGACGGTCTTTTTCATGTTTCGGTATCGCAACCTCACATATCAATATTAATATCTATCTTCCGCAATTTATTCTAATCTTTGAGCTATGCTTTCCTTCTGTAAACTTGTACAGTAAAAACATATACTTGTGTTAAATCGGACCTTGTTAAAATTTTTGTGTAAAATTGATATTTAACATTTCTTAGTGTTAAGATAATAAACAATTTATGAATGAATGAACAAAAAAAAATAATGTAATTTTAAAACATAAATTCTAAGATAAATGTATATCAATTTAATACTAATAATAATTATAAATGTTAACTTTACTGAAGGAATTTGTTTCCAAATTGTGTCAAAGCGTTGCATTTTTTTTATTAATTTTTATATAATATTGTGTTATTCTCTAACATATTTATCTCATATTAAATTGGGACGTTGGAACACATAAAATGTGATAAATTTAACACAAATTTTTTTCAACTGTACATTCTAAAAAAATATGAAGGTGAATTTAACATTACGTATATAACTCTTACCGTGTTAGAGTTGATAAATTCCAACATCGTATGGATTTAACAGCATAGTTATAAAACCCATGATGCTAAATCTACAGTGTTGATGTTTACACCAACACTGTGAGAACATTTAACACACGATATTAAATACACACCTATATTTTCAATATATACACGATTCTATCTGAATTTACGCTTGACCGTCTTCTTCGTTCCTCTTTCACGGTACTTTATTCTGCAAATTCTAGTCCTGCAAGGCGAGGAGCGAGGAAGAGTAGCCGGGATCATCACGATCTCGGAGGATTGTCGTTCTGTACGACTCGTCTCGTTTGGCATATCGTATCGCAGAGCCCCATTAACGACGCGGTGCAAGTAAAGCGGCATTCGATGTTTGTTAGCTACAGATAGCTGTATGCGAGTTGCGCAAGATTTGCGCGACCGACTGATAGCCTGACTCAGAGCGCTGAAATGCGGCGCGGGTGTTCCGCCGGTCCCGTATACGTGATATATGACCAATAAACGACCAATAACAGGACGATCGTTTCGCAACATGGTTTTCAATCGATTGGACTTCGCCATTCGCGTACTCGGTTCCTGGTCGTTTCGGAAAAGGAGAGGGATATCTCGCGCGAGATAATCGCGGTTATTTTTTTTCTTCCACGCGTATCGGATTGGTTCGATGCGTCAGAAAGGTATAATCGCGACCGATTGTCTCCGACTGATTGATATGGGGTAGATACCCACACTTGTAAATGATTGTTCGCCGGGAATTGTCCAGGCGGAGTGAGAGGCAAAAGAGGGGAGGAGGGAGGGGGGGGGGAGGGAAATGATACAATTGTATCCTTATCTTATGCGCATTGCGCCGCAATGATGATTCGACAGTTTCGATTTCGATCTTTCAATTCAGGTAGTATTCTCTCGAATTGGAATTATTCATGGTTTCCATGCGTGCATTGAAACGATTGTTGCCATCAATCAAATGCGTGCTTTTATCATGCGTTTGTCGCTGCTTTATATCGTGCATCGATGCGCGTGGAAATCAAGAGCTAATCGATAGGTCATTCGGTCCTTTGTTCAGTTCTCTCTTTCGAGAACGTACGAGAGGTAATGTTGCATCATTATTGATGCGAAGAAAAATACTTATCTTTATATTTATCGCGTGTACTGGTATGGTATTGGTATCTACAGAACAAGAAAATATAATTTTAAAGGATAAGCGTTTTCTTTTAAATTATGATGAACGTTATTTACAAACAAATTGCGTGTTTGCCGTCGTTGAATAGACAATACGTAAAGGTATCTGTCGTATGTGTATAATTGCGCCGGCAAAGGAAGAAATACGCTGCAATCTTATCGAGGAAACTTTGTCGAGCCAGGGAAATTTACTTAAAACCCGAAGACCGAAGGGAACAGGCGTGAAGTCTTCGGGTACAAATGACACTGCTTAGCAGCCCTCGGTAAAGTAATCCGATACAGCCATGTGCAAGTGACGGCAGGGGTCGAGTAAAAATCTTCTACCTGCGTCTAATTAGTGGCACCGCGCAGTATTCGCTCCTCGGCGCGGTAAGGGTCAGATACATATTCGCCCGAGCTTTCTTTTCTCTACTATTCGCTCGTATCGGAGTACCGTTATCTTAATTAACGTTGTATCTCAAGCGTTTCTTTAGCCGAGCATTAATTCTCAGAATCGGCGTTCCTACGCCGCACGCCTCTTCCCGCCGCTGCGCTGTCGTGGTAGCGCGCGAGACATCAGCGATAACTACGCCCGAGCAGTATGATTAGATGCGATTTATTAATTTGCTAGAACACAGTGGGAAATTTCTAGCGTTGCTCGCGCGAATCTCCAAGATAAATCGCATCTGCAATATGAGAATGATGTAACGAAAAATATTGATGATCTAAGCATTTTGAAGAAGTTGACTACTAATGGAAATGAGAAATAGAAATTTACACGGCGAGAACAATTTTGCTGAAGTGTCTATGAATTTAGGTGGCTACAGATCTGGAAATAATTTTTGCTAGATCAACGAAATAATGTAGGAAATATAAACATAATGAGTGTTGCAAAAAGTTTTGATATTCTAATCATCTTGAGCGTCCTACATATAATAATCGTTTTGATAGTTCAACAAAATTATTTTTTCTTTATCTAAAGTTTTAAATACTTCAACAGAATTGTTTGTACCATGTAAAATGTGTAGACGTATTTTATTTAATATATAAAATAAAATTATAATCTTACAATGTTGCAGTAAATAACAAAATAAAGTTTAGTAACCGTAGACTTTTAAAAGAAAGTATAACATCTCTGGTACAATGCAACTTTTTTAAATTTTACAACAGCCTCTTCTTCATAAAGTTTGCAGCGATCTTTTCATGTAATTATATCAAAGTACTTTAACGTCGCATTTACATCTTCTCGAGATTCGTCGTCGCGTTGTTTTCTCTTCGCGAAAATTTCTTGTTTTTTTTTCAGTCGCGCGAATCCTAACAGGATTCGTCATCTTTTCTCTTTTTCTACATCTTTTTTTTTCGCGAAAGAAGTACCTGCATTATTTCTGCCGACGGGTATCATTACCTACCTACTTCGTAGGATATTCGTGAATAGACATTAGCGTGGGCAAACCCGCAATTAGCTTTATCAAAAGCAACTGGACGCGAGTAGGTGGATTCGTGGAAAGCAATTACATGTTAATGGCTCGCTTCGCATGGCAACTCAGCTTCGTCTCGCAATCAGCCCGCGCCGAATTAGCATTTGGCCCCTTACGTTTTCGTTGGTGACCTATGTCGATGCTGGTCCGACCGCCTCTCTAGCTGGGTCGTCAAGCGTGTCTTCTTGAAAATTAACTTGGAGCCGTCGGGACTGCCACGGAAGCGATGGAACGCTTATTCGATTGACACAGTTCCACGTGGCGGTCCCGCACGTGTGGAGTAGAATATCTTTCTCTAAATCCTTAAAAGATACAACATGGAAGAAGCGGATATTAAAAGAATCTTAACTCAAGGATTATGCACATATTTTTTATACGCAGACTACACACTGAATCTTTCAAATCCAGTTCAATATTTTATGCATTATTCTAAAAATGCATATTTTTAGATAAATTTTTTCCAGCAGAATATTAGTAATCGTAAAATGTTCAGATAATATAATATTAAAAATACTGCGTTGAAAAATAAAAAATATATTGAAAAAAATTTACTAAATTTTAATAAACATTTTAATAAACATTTGTTTGAATTTTTAAAAATAAAATTAATAATTCTTTTATGTATATATATATAAGAACCATTAATTTTATTTAACTATCATTATTTTATTAAATAAATTACTATAAATAAATGTTTAGTTAATATTATAAAAAAAAATTGTATGAAAAAACGTATTAAGATTTAGTAAATATTTTCTCAGAAATGTGTAATCGATATAAAATAAAATTCATTAAATAAGATGAAAAAAATCATTTTCAACATGTAAAACATCTTGCACTTTTTTGATGAGAATATTTGAGAACCATATGGATCTTTATCTCCATGAAAAATTGTCTACAACTCAGCTGCGTTTCGTCGTATTGTTCGCCTGCTACCTGCGTCGCTGCATTGTTACGGATGTGTTAAATTTGTTGGCTACATCATGGAGATGGATTCTCATTGGCCAGAAGATACAGGCGTTTAAAGATCAAGGTAGACCTCGAGACCGCAGGTACTTAAGTAGCTATATCTATAATATGACGGTTGAATTTTGCTGTGGACTTAACATATTTTTCGAAAAAAGGACTGTCCAAGGCACCATTGACCAGAATGCTGTGAAGCTTTTCTTAACGTCTTCGACAAAATAAACGGACAGAGAACGGCAGGTGATGAAAATAAGCAATTTTACCTGTTAGAACCCTAAGCTTGAGAGTTACTGTAAACCATATGCCGTTTTCAAATCCCTTGAATTGGTTGGTTTGAATAAAATTTTAACGAAACGTTCAATCACACACTTAGAAAAAAAGTATTTGTGTGTGTAATATATTTTTGTGACTATAATTTCTAAAATAATTAGAAACTCCATTTTTATAATTATTGTTATAATAATAATAATTGCGTGTAAATGTATGTGGGACAAATGAGATGGCAACAACGATACTGTTGGCAATAAATTCATAGGCAAATGGAACTTTCAGATCGTTTATAATAAATTTAATTTATAGTTCAATATAATTTATAGTTATTTTCGGTCAACTATAATATTTTTGGGTAGAATTATAAATATTATTATTAATATATTATAATATAATAATTATAGTGTATGACTATAAATTATATTAAATTATAAATTAAATTTATTATAAACAATCTGAAGATCCCGTTTGCGCATAAAAATTACTGTTTACAGATCGATTGCCCTATTGTGTACATTAAGGCTCTTGAACCTCTATCATACAACATATGAATTATGATATTAGAAGCAAGAGATAACATTTTTTTTTAGAATACATATAGTATACTCGCTTCGTGTACAATTTTCCAGAAAGCGAAGTTCTATATGGGTTATCAATTTTCTATGAAGTGAGATTTCAATCCAAACTTATCCGTCTAACTTTTCAATGGTGAAGCCCCCCGTAGAGAGAGTAGCGAGATCCACTGCATTCGCACATATACTTTATATACAACGCAAAGTGAAGACATGGGTTTACAATTTTCCATGTAAAGTTTAAATGATAACGTTAAATACACATTTTATATTGTCAACTCTCTTTATTTGTTAATAATTTTATAATAACGATTGACTCAAAACTTTTTGTTCTCGGTTACAAATTTGACAATATGTCAAGGTAAAGATAATTGAAGTTGCTACCTCTAATATATTATAGATTTAGATCAACTGATTACTAATCGCCTTAAAAAAAGGTCGTCATGATTGATGATGATGTGGCGAGAAATTGGTATCTAATCCCCGTTTCATGTAGGTGGACATCAAATTTCTCTTACGAGAAGATGTCATTTCTGAGAGCTCTGCAAATATTCCTTGCTCTACCATAATAGATTATTTCGTTGATTATAAAAAACAAAATTGATTTTGTAATTACAATCTGGTTTTATATTATTATTTACAAAACGTGAATAAACAAATAAAATTATACTATATTAAATCAAAAGGTTCATCAAATTTTGCTTATCTAATAAAAAACATTACATTTTATTATTAAAAAAAAATTGTCTACTGATAATCTACTTATAAATATATAATAGCTACTTATAAATAATTCTCTTTTTTTTTTGTTACCAATGCTATAAATTTTTTCTCAGTGTATCTCACTGTTTGTTATAAAGAAAATCAATACGAGAAAAAAAATATATATCTGACAAAACTTGTTTATCATCGTTATACAACGCTTGGATATAATTATTAAGATTATTTCTTCGCGTGACTATCCTTTACAAACGTGTTTCCGTTGACACACACGCAATAATTTTATATATTTTACGCTGCTGTATTTCTTATTAAAACTTAATAATTCGAAGCAAGCAGTCAGGTAGTCAGTTTTTACAAGACCTTCACTGCCTTCATTTTCTCACATGGCACGATTTGTACATTCATCTCTTTTCAGCCAGCCAATAATTCAACTTTTCGTTCGCATGTTTCATGATATATGGCATACATAAAGATTCGATGCAAATGCCCGATTGAACGATGGTATTATCGACGAGTGTTATCGCGACACCGGGTTCTGTCGCGGATCCTAACGGATTAATCAAAATCAGACATTCGTCGATGTCGAAATGACGATAACCCGTCCCGCGCCAAATCACTTTCGTGGAAAATCGAGGTGCATGTACTTTCGCGTGCGAACGCGAAATCAGCTGCGTCATTCGCGTTGTCGAAATCACAGCGCATCGCCTTTTCTATCCGTTTCATGGACATCGCCGGAGGTTTTTAACCTCCGCATTCGTCACGTTCCGTGGTTTTGCTATACTTCACCGATATTGCATCACGTAGGAAAGAGATAACCTGGTATTATTAATGTCAACTTCATGATTGATTTCCTGATGAATTAAATATCTACCTTAATCTGATGTGGAGCGAAAATAAAGATCCAACGTATATTTTTATTTGTTTCGCGATATCGACACATGATTTTTTATTTAACCTTACAGAGTGTACACAGAGTCAAAATATATATTCGTAATACAATAAAATATACTTCGCAAGCAATTAGAATGTACTCGATAAACGAAGTTTATCAACGACGATAACGGATGTACTTGATAAACGAAGTTTATCAATAACGATAAAAAGTAAAATGTAAATCTGCATTTATTATTTTGTTCTTGTTTAATATTCGATGAGTAATAAAAGTAAAATAAACTACAATTATACAAATAAAGTTTCTAAACGTAGACATTTCGGACGTCGGAATTTCCTTTTATATAGTTTTATATTTATATAGCGATAAATAGTGAAGTTTAGTATAAACTAGTTTGTACTCGATTTGATTATTTATGTCAAATTAAAGAGAACTCAAATCCAAGATCGAAATGTCTACAAGTTTATATTTTACTTTTAACTTCGTTTATCAAGTTTTAATTTCTTATGAATTGTATTTTATCACTTTGTAAATATACAAATTACGCATCAACAGAGGGTCACATAGGCTTTTTTAAATTAACTTTAATTAAAGTTATATACAATTTGTAAAGTTAAATTAAAATATGTCGACATCGCAAAGTCAATAGATTGTATGTTTGAATCTTCTTTCTCGTAAATTAAGGCAGGCATTTAATCAGTTTCTTATTTTTATTGGATTTATGTTTGGAGCTACAAAATAATTAAAGTCTATATTAAAATAAATTAATTCATAGTTTATTTATATTATTTTTAATTAACACTATGTCAAGTTTTGCAGTCAAATCAGCTAAGATACAATTACTGCAGAAATAACTCAACTTTTCAACTTTTACACATCCAACTATTAATTACTTTTATTAAATTTCAATTTAAAATTCTGTAAAATGCATGAATAAATCTTGATAAGATTCTTTTTAGGTCATAAACGCGCTTAGAGATTTTTTTTTTATAACGTAAACATGCTTAGGGAAGGCCGAATGAGATGGTAATCATATAAATCACCATCAAAACCCGCTACGGAAAGTGCCGCCACTATATGAATTAAGCAATGGAAATTAATTGCTGATTCTGTTGGAACGTATAATCGCATCGTAAGTATGATTGCATTAAATCTCGCGCGCTGCTGCGATTAAATATAATTTATGACAATGCGTGTGTACGCATCATACGACATGCGTAAACTCTCTCTTAACATTGTGTAACGCGATGCTGAAGTGTCTGCGGGGGAATTGCATCGCGGGGCTATCGGGATTAAATGTATTTACCGTGCACAGATAATTTCCGATCTTGAGTCTTATCGCGCACCACAACATGACTATTGACCCTGCTTAACATTGATTGATTTCAACACACGTCCCGGGGCGGCGCGATCGAAAAGAATTACGCGTTATCTTCTCGCTCGGCTATTTATAATGTTTTTAATGTGCGCGCGGAATGGAAAATCTATTACGCGTTTATACGAATGATTAGGATTGCGCTAAACAGGGTCAGCGAAAAATCTTGATCATGTCTGAGAGAGTGTATCTCTCGAGAGTGAATTATGTTTCCTGATATACTGCAAGCGATCAAAATTACACGAGAGTTTGAGAGAATCGAAAGGAAGATACATATATTGTATATATTTTTCACATAAACGCTTTAATCTGAAGACAGTGATAGAAGCTTGTTTGCTTGAAGTTTCAAGTTGTTTCAACAAAATAATCTGAGAAAGTGTAACATTCTTGACATTCTACACACGATGTTCTAAACATTCAAGTGCATTACTATCGTATATCTTGAAGTTCTATATCATACATCTTGACATAAATTCTTGTTCTGAGATTATCAAGAGATTAAAACCCTTCCGGCAACATCAGAGTCAGTTACATTTTAAAACAAACAAATTCGAAGGCAGATTTCTGATTATACATACACGTTAGTCTATATACTCAGAGAGAAGTGTTTGTGTTTATAATTAATAAAATAATTATTGAAAACTCTATTTTAAGTATAAAAAGTTTATGATATAAAATTATAATTAATAAAATAATTATAGTTAAACGTAAAAGCTATTTGTTAATATATGATCAATTAAATCATTGGTTATCACGCCGATATTAATTTGTTGCAGAATTTATTAAATAAACTGATGATTTAATAATACAAAACTATTTTTATGGTACGAAATTATAATCGTTTTGGGGAATAATCGTATATTGGTTTGGTATATGAAACTATAAATACGGAATGAGCTATAAATATCTTTTAAAATTTCGTTGAAATATATAATCAGAATTCTGATTATATGATCAGAATCTTTCGTTCATTTTCAACCAGAAATTTTTATCAAATGTAAATACAATCACAAATACTTTTCTCTCAGTGTACACAAATAAAGAAGATGTTCTTCGCGAATAGTGGAAAATACTGACACTGAGAGGCACACAGGACATCGGTAACGATATCGGTCAGCAAGAAGATTTTTCTAATGAATGATTATCGCGGTGAGGAGGCGAGACTGAACTGAGAGTGGCGTATAGGACACGGATAGTATCGCGGTGCACTTCTCGTAAACACATCGGCACGGCGTCCAACATCGGCGTTTAATATTCTCGAGTTGCAGTTAGCATCCGGTTAAAGCGACGACGAGACCGCACCCATCGGACCGGACGATACTTTTTTCCGTTAGCGAAAAGGGAGAGGGAGAGCCTGGTGAGACCGTTTCCTTTTTGCTTCACCTCAATTCGGGGACCTAACGTTTGAGACCTTGGATCGAACCGCCATCACCGTTGTCGACCTATATCGCTTTTATGTTGCCTCTTGAAATACGAACACCGCCAAATCCTAGACGTCTCACCATTCTCCTCGATCGCTCCAATCTTCTCTTTCTCTCTCTCTCTCTTTCTCGGTAAAATCCCGAGTCCTGGATCTCGTTACCTGTCTACTGGTAAACCGTGCGATTCCGGAAAACCGACGTGCGGAAAGAGTATTGATCCTTTATTGATCCTCTATAGACTATCTTCTATTGATACAGATATATAAGCAGCATTTTCGTTTGGAAAATTCGCATTGAGATAGAAGAGATAAATTTGGAACAGAAATGAACAAACGAAAATCAGTTGACGTTGATAAGAGATTTCGACCTGTCACGTTAACTAAGAATTTTATTTTTAAGCTCGAAGAAACTGACAGATTAACTAAAAGAGAATTTTTTTCTAGAAAAAAAGCGTTCTTTGAAGCCTGATGGTCCTTGAAAATAAAAATATTTGTTTCGCAGAAACAATCTATTTCGTTGATGAACTGACCTATATTCAAGAGAGTTAACCTTGACAATGTGATCTAAAATAAAAGGAAAAGAGGAATGGGCCTCCCTAGTCAGGTGAGAACGACGTATTCGCGAGCATAAATGACTTGTCGCTCTGCTAAAAATTAAGAGATCCGACCCCCTCGTATTCCGACCGTGAAAAAGGAACACGTCGAGACGAATTGGAGGTGAGAGAATCGTCATTTCTGAAACGTCGTCGAAGGATGCGGTTTTATTTGATAGCATGGGAACTTCGGTTCACGGGCTGATCACGTTGCGCAAGGCTTCCTCGTCGAAAGCGGTCGCGGTTCGCAAGCGTGAAAGACGGCCGGAGAAGTAGACGCCGTTCTCGTCGCCATTCTCGTCCGCCGTTTTCGCCGAAAGAGTTTCGTTAGGCCGGCAATATATATGGTTTATATTTGTATGACTTTCAGCGTGCGCCGCTCTTGACGTGTTTGCGCAAAATAAAGAATTTGGACGGTCCGTCTCGCTCGCGTGTACGAGAGAGTCGTTCCGTCCCGTCTCGTGTTGGCGTGACTACTAAAAATATATCGTAGATGAAACGACTGGCGAGTGCACACACGTCTTCTGCTGTACTGCATTTATAGATCGGGGCATTTACCGGAAAAAAAAAAAATCCCGGCTCTATAAAGAGAGCGGTAATTGCCATGAAAATTGCGGAATCGATCGAGTCTCAAGGAATTTTCAATGATTTCGATTCTCGCGAAATTGAAGCGCAAATTGACGTTACGGATCTTGCTGTCAAATTGAATAACGTATCTCACTGTTTTATTTATGAGACATAGAACATCTGTGAGCACTGCCTCTCGATGAAACTTGATAAATTAGAATGAGATTAACTCTTCTGATGGTGGGTCTATTAGATCACTCAATTATAAATCTCTTTGTCAAAAATGTCAATTTTCTTTATGTTATATCTGTATTATTCTCATTAAAATATACTTATATATTTATTCTTTCTTATACGAGTTATATCACTTTGACTCCTTAAAATTAATTAGTGCTTTTTAATTACACTGCAAGAAATACTTACAAGCAAATGTTATTTGTGATGTTTTCTTGTGACGATATTTGATTATAAAAAATTCGACTGTTATGATGGAATTCATATTTCTATAAAATATATCTCTTATATTAATCGTAAAAAAATAAACATTATATCTCAAATAAATTTTTAAGTATTTTTCTTGTAGTGTAAATATATAAATTAAATAGGTCTTGTAGACCCAGCTCTGAAGGATTAATGCAACCAATAAATATTAGTAATTTTCTATTAGTAATTTTTGTAAATTCTGTAAAAGTCTCTACAATATCTCTTCGAAAAAATAATTACTCCACTCCTATTGAATTTAGACGTATTTTCCCTCTAGCAATTCACAGACATTAGAATGGAGTCTAATCCTTTTTGTGAAACGAAATTACAACAGTCCAGCTGGCTGAACATAAGGCAAATATTGTCATTCTATAGAAATAAAATACGCGTAACGCAATCAAATAATTCAACGTATCATTATTGTATTGTGATTTGAATAGTCTCGATGAAATGGTCCGAAAATTGCTGTTTCCTCGTAAAATAATTAGATACTGGAAAAAAAAAAATGTCTCCGGATGGGGCCACGCAAAACGCTTGGCCGGGCTAATGTGGCTCCAGAGAATTTCTATGAGAATAGAAAATGTGATTCGAGTGCTATTATGCAACTCCCCTAGGCATGGCACGGCGCGTCGAACATTATGTTCAAGGAAACAAGAGTATCCGGGGCTGACTAAACCTGTTTACGCGTAAAGTCTACCACACTACTATTTTTCCCTATACAACGCCGTATCCGTGCACTTTAATACGTGACGCGCGTGAAGCAGGAAGAAATCATTTTTACGATCCCACGATCACTCAGCTGTGCGCTAAAGTAAACAATGTGCTCGATAAATAGTGATAAGAAATCCGTGCAGTGATCAATGAGCGTTCATTTAATAAATATCGACACCGCTAATCGAATTATCCTGTTTAAAAAAAGGAGACACATAATTCCTCCCGTTAAAAAAAAAAATTGTAAATTACTCTGCATTTAAACGACAGTTTTATCTTGCGATCTTGAGAATTGTGAAATTATCAAACTTGACTACCTTGCGCCAAGAGTTCTTACTTGAAAAATTTTACGTTTAATATATTTATTCGTATTTGTCCCACAGTCTCTCTTACAACAACAAAAATATAGAAGTTCGAAAAAAAATCGATTAAAATAAAAACGTGTTGTTGAAGACGTTATTCGGAGGTCGTCTTAAAGTCTGCGGAGGTTAAATTAACGGTTTACGATTCAAATTTCTCCTCCGCGGCATATACACACGCCTTCTCGCAAGATATATTATCTGGCATACGTAAGGACGCATTCAAAAGCCCGTCATATGAGAAAGTGCTCCGCCGCGCTGATCGTAATCTCTTAATTTCGCATGTTTTTACGCCCCCGCAGGCACGACGTCCGAGTATCCAAACCGGTATAACGCGATATTCGCGGTCGCGCCGAGTTGCGCCAGGATTAAACTAATCGCGGGGAGAGCAAGGACATCGACTATCAGATCACTCGCTTTCATCTGTGTGCCTATAACCCTCCTGAGAATGCCTGCCTTATCTTATCTAACGTTTGAGCTTTATAAACTAAACTAAAGAGGGTCCGGATTTTATTTTTTATTCGCGGCCCCCGACTCATTGCTGTTTATACAAACATCCGAACTTGAATCTTCATTTCAATTCGAGAATAATTCTCGATTAGATTCAGTCACGGTGATTTAACAACTTCATTCTTATTTACATTTTTTACGCAGTAAGACTGCAATACTATCTCATTTAATATAATTATATTAAATATGATTATATCGCAATCATATTGTATAGAAAATACGAATAAAAATTGAGTTGTATTTAATTAAGCTGTAATTATTTAATATAATTATATAATTAGATATATCAAATAATTATATCCATCATCCGCTACACCAATCTCTTTCCTGTAAAATGATCACCGTAATTCTCTCGTTAAAACCTCGAGGATCAATGAGAAAAAAAAAAAGAAATGACGGCGCAGCGCGTGACGGCGAGAAGCTACGACCGTGTTTGACACTGACAGTGGCTGATTAGCGATCGAGTTTAAGGATATAGGCAGGCAAGCGACGCAACTCGTGCGTATGCGTGCGCGCAGCTCGACGTAGCGCGGCGGAGTGAGTGCGAACACTGCGAACGCTGGTCGAGATGCAGTGGACGAAGAGGGGACGAGGCGGGGGAGGGATTGCCGGATGCGGATTGGTCGGCGCGATGTAACTGCGACCCGAGAGTAGGGATACTCACAGCTGAGCGCTGGAGGTATAGCACGAGTAGCCGATCGTACAGTCAGTAGCTTATGAGCGCTCGTGAAACGAGCATCGAAACGTTTCTCTTCGGAGCGGGCGAGGATGTCAGTTCGTGATCGACGAGCGACTGTGAGAGGATCATAAAACGTCTTAGGAGTCTTGGAACGCGCGTGCACGTTGTCAATATTCTGAATATCGAGAGGACGAGAGAAGAGAAAGGAGGAGAGTCCACTCAGACGACGGAAGGATAGCGATTGAACGCGCGCCTTTATCGGCTGCTCTCGGCGAGCACGTGGATATATACGGAATAAATACGTGCGGCACCGTAGGAATCGCACGTAACCGTCGCGTCTCGCGCACAGATCAACTGCAAGTAGCAGAAGGTGGAGGAAGTGTGTCGTGCCAATCGAGGGATAACCCGACGCGTTGGATTCACGCCACGGTCCATCATCCACAGTCGAGTCGCGTTCACGAGAGAGGAAACTACGTGTTTACATCCTTTCGTAATTTTTCGCCTCGCCGATTAACGCTCGATAAATGCGATAGACGCTAAATCCTTTGAACACGCATGTGTCTTGAATTTCTTCTGGCGGAGCACTCTTTTTTTTTTTTGGATTGTGTTTGGAAAACGTTTCGCACGGTGAGATCGTTGGATTTGTCTCCACGCGAAGGTGCGTGAAATTTGAGTGAGAGAACCCGATAGAGGGTAGATCGTTCGCGACGAGTGATCGATTGCGAGAGTGAACGACGAGAAAATAATTCTCGAGTCACACTTCGCTGTCGAAGCGCGCGGAATTGTGATGCGAGTCGCCGACTTGACGTCGTTGTTCAATTGAAGTGAAGTGGAGTTTTTTCGTGAAGTTATTTCGGAAGCAGCCCGAAAATGCTGCCAACGCAGCAAGAGAGCCCCTCGAGTTCGTCGGAGGTATCCATCAAGTTTGGATCGTATCTCGTGAATGAGAATTCTCCCACGCCGTATTCGGATGCCACGAGGGTAAGTAATTAGAATTGGCATTTCCATAGCACGAGGAAAGCACTTGAGGGATATTTTTTTTCATAAAATTCTCATCGCGGGGGAGATCCGGAAAAATTTCAAGCGGAAATTTTTCTCGCAACGATTTTACTCTTATCTTATGAGCGGCCGTTACTTAGGGTTTTTCTAAATTTACTTTTTGAGATATTTGAATAATTATTTTTTGATCCATAAATATCTCATAAAGTGAAAAAAAAATTAAGAAGTTCTCAATGAAAAGAAACTTATTTCAAATTTGCATCTAAAGAACTTCTTACCTTATCTTGGAAATTTGAGGGAGCATGCTAGAAAAGTGTACTCTTACGGAATCTGAAACTTGCTTGAAAATTTGAGGGAATATTATACTAAAAAAGTTAGTTCTCATGTAATTTTAACTTGTTTGGAAATTTGAGAGTCAAAGTTAGAAAGTCAAAATTCTCAGGTAATCTTAAAATTTGCTATGTCAACTTATTTAGTTATTAAACTTGCTAAAAAAAAATCAACTTTTGGAGAATTTTAAATTTTTCTGTAAATTAGAGGGAGTTAGAAAAATCGCATGTTAGAAAAATCAGTTCTTAAAAAATTTTAAATTTGTCTGGAAGGAGGGAGGTATGCTTAGTTTTTGAGGAATTATAAAATGGTGCGTGAAAATTCGAAGGGGCGCATGCAAAAAATCAGCTTTCGGAAAATCTTTTTTGACTAATGTCTATTTGAGAAAAAAAATATTTTGTCAAGGATTAATTCTATTATTTTTTGACATTTATTTTTACTTCGGCAGCCAAATCCCTTATTTTTACAATATTAGTTCTCGAGGGTCTTAATGGTATTTTTTTCGGATTGTAATTATTATATCCCGGTTTTCCATTATCTGGTTTTTCATTAACTTGTGATTAGACTTGCCCACTTAACCTAATGATGATATAAAAGTTGTGTTTTTCTAGCTATGATTAATCACTAGACTGTTAGTTTTATAATGATAACTTTAAAAGTAACCCATCAATTTAGTGATTAATACACTGAAAAAAAAAACTAAATTTTAAAAAGTATTTGTTCAAATAGTTCTAAGTAAATATTTACTAGAAGTAAATGTTTAGTTAGTATCATTTAAAGAAATGTATATTAAGATTTAGTAATTTTCTTCGTAGTGTTATTTAATATAATTAGAAAAATATAATTTTTTATATTAGTTTAATCACAAAATGGAAAACTGGGCCTTCAGCTGTCATAGAGACTCGCGCGGAAAGCGAACAAATTCTCATTGAGAAAGATATCTTATTGTTATACCGTCGATAAAACACATCGTCGATATTCGACAAACTGACATCACAATAGTTACACTTCGCATCGTTTGAAACGCCGAAACAAAAATCGCTTCGCATTAGACAGAAAATCGTTCTATATTCGAATATTACGTAGTATAATTACGTAGTTAGAACGTTGTTTTGCACTGCAAACTGATCATTAAATTGATCTTTGAAAGGTGAACAGCGGGTCTGGCTCGGACTTAATAGAATTTTATTTGGTGAAATAAGAATTCAGGTTGAACTTCGGTCGTACTTACCTGCGATTTCCTTTCTTTCCCGAAGGAACCTTTTAATAATACGCGATAATCAAAGGGAAGAAAGACTGCATGCATTCGACGAGATATACCGGTCCCAATGGATTCCACGTGACGAGGGTCAAGCTGTTTATTTTGAAAGCGGCGCAGGTAAAGATTTTCGAAAGCGCTGTTTAGTCTCGTCACAGATTCGCTGCCAAATATTGCTGCATGGCTGCATTTCGATGCATTGGGTTCTTCTTAAGCCGGATTAATGTCCCAAGAATGAGTTTTCCTCGCGGAATCAAGTTCAACCGACGGAAATAGCGCAAAATGACGCTCACGATATCGTTAATAATTTCGAAGGGACGTGCGCGCGCGCCGCTCAAAGTGGGCTGTAAACTACATTTTTATCGGTGCACGTGGCGAAGTACATAAATCTCTAGTATTAACGAAATTTATTGCTTCACGGCATATTCTCATTCGTATTCATCGATGCGACTTTCATGAATTTACGACGCACGATCGCGTTAGTTACACGATTGGAAGTTGAAGGGCGACAATTTTTCGAAACACTGTACGCAAGCAATTTTACAGCAAGCAATTTTCGCTCGTTTTTTTCGTCTAATTGAAAGTGTCCTTTCTATTAGATATTCATTAAGCTGTTCTATTAGCAACGAAAGTTGACTCGTGTCAAAATTAATTTCCATTCTCCGTATGATAATTATTATTTATGTGAAGTAAATAAAACGCTCAATCAACGAAATAATTTGTCTGATTTTGATGTCTGTAATCTGTATCGGAAAGATTACAGAAACGCCTGATTGCGCAGAGAAATGAGGTAGATAGATGTTATTTTAAAGTGGAACAACCGTAAAGGCAAAGTCCCGCCGATCAGTTCAATATACTGCCTAATGACTCGGTGTAATATTCGATTCGTCGAAAAGACCTCTTTGACGGAATGCGATAGTACATTAAGATAACTCGTTGAACGAAACGTAAAATATCACCGACCGATGTTTGTTTGCGAGGCCCGTCCTCCTCGAGATGTCCATGAACAGTGTTATTTTTCCGTGCTTATGTATCGATTGTCGAAGTCTTTTCGCGGCAGTGTCTTTGACCGAAAGAAATCGGTCGTTTTCTAAATATAGAAGTGTATTTATGCTCCTTTTGCTGTCGAAAGAGGAGGAGAGACATTCAATGTACAATATTAATCTTCACTATATGAAATTTTCCATCTTTCGCCAGCAATATCTCTTTAAGAATGAATTTCTACTACCATAGAAATCGAATTGTATTTTACTTTTTTTTTTAACAAATTTACATTTATTTATAAAAATTCACAATCAAAATATTGACTGTACTTTTAAAGTCACTTTCAAAGTATTTTAAATTCGGTGGAGAAAATTAAAATATCAGAAATTCGCAGTAATGATATAAATGTTGTCAGGCATTAAAAAATTGAACACAAGAGATGAACATGACGTAAATCAGAAAGTGGACTTTTAATCTCTTTTTGTATCAGAAATACTGACCGGATTAACTTGATCCTTTTCGAAGGGGAAGTTTTTCCTCGAAAGGTCTCGGGGTCTCGGGCGAGATGGATCGAAAAAAACATGAGAGAAAAATCCTTAAGGCACAATTTAGAGTACGCCTGCTGCGAACCCATGCAAGCGGCGATGAAACACCATCCTCGCTTTTTAAACCCATGCGTTTCCGGTGCGTGCGTGTACTTATGCGTCGCCGCCTTTCCTCGTGGGCGACGAAACGAACAGGGTATCGCCATATGGCTCGCGTGAAAATTCATAGATATTTCCAGACCTCAAGTTCTGCTTTCCGAGCCTCGATACACGGACCGGATGCGTAATTCCTCCCTCGTATGCGTAATTTACTTGGGAGTTTCTTGGCCGATACATCGACATTTTTCTGAGTAGGTCCTCCGGTCTCAAATCTCCTTTCGAGACCGGTCAATTATCCTTCGGGACTTTAATGACTCAGGTCTCTAATTCTAGAGTTCGGTCCGACCAGGTAGTCCTTCGCGCGGTTATGTATTTTGTATCGCTCCGGGGAAATAACATTCCCCGGTACGAGTATCGGTTCGCGGCGCGGAATAATCGATCGATCGCGTCATCGTCGTGATTTTTGATTTCGCACGCACGTCTCCAGCCACCGCGCCGCGCCGCGCCACGCTGCGCTCGTTCCGTTCGAGAGCCTGTAATTTGACGGTTGCACCATGATCGTCCATTTCGACCGATCGATCGTACTCTGTAAGCATGAATCGGGAATACGATCATGTGTTCCACACAATATCCGCAGCTTCGCGGATCGTTGGAGGTCCTATTACTTAACTCCTGCATGCCAAGAAATGCGGATTTAAATCGTATCTCTTCCCCGTACAATTACGATGCGTTACGCATTTTCAACTTAATATTGCTGAAATGTTTTATTTGTGAAAGATCAATCTCGTTATTTAACGTCCGCTTAACGTAAACGGAGAGATCATATTATTTACTTGGGAGATTAATATTGAGCTTAGTAATATAGAAAAAGATGTGAGAATGATTCAAGATAATCGCTCTTTTATCTGCATCCGAAACAAATATATCTTTCCTTTTTCTATCTGATTCGTCCGTGTTGCATCGTAATTGCGTTAGCTATCTTAATCTCCCTTGACATGCTGTAACGTCGCACTGAGCGTTATCAAATCTTCGTTACATCCGCCTTGCGATATTTGCGTGAAATCGCAACAAGTGCGTCATAATATTCGTCTGGAATTCGCGCGACGACAAGAGGGAATGGGAGAGAGAATATCGTACGCAGAATATTTAAGATGTGTCTTGAAATGTTGATGTTTTATTAATCGTATAATTTGTCTGCCATTGATCTTTTGCTAAAATTAAAGTAGAGACCTTTCCTGGCTGAGATATTTTTCGCAATAAATTTTTTACAGTGGTTTAAGATACTGATATTATTACATTTAATTGTGTATTATTATTTTATAAAAAATAATAAAAATTAAACTCTGGAGATTTGACCAACAAGTATCTATTTAATAAGAGCAAGTGAGAGTAAAATTCAGTACGATAATTCATGCGTTAAAAATTATATTATATTTATTCTTTCTTACAATTAATTGATGAGTCTTGTTAGTCAATGTAAAAAGAAACAAATATAATATAATTTTTAGCGCACGAATTATTGCGCAGAATTTTGTACTCTCACTCGCCCTTTATTATTATTTCAATTACAGTTATGATTGTTTCAAGTTCGGTACGCGGTTTATAAAATAAAAAATGTATTTAGAATTAATGTATAAAAATATTACTATCAAGATTGATTCTCTTTAATTTCATTTATCACTAACCTGATTTATTTAATTTATTTTAATTGGATTTATCACTTATTCGATTTATTTATATAGCGTTTTGGATTATTTAATATTATTGTTTAAAATTAAGACTCATAAAAACACTTGATACCTCGTATTATACATAATATAAGGGCGGTATTCATAGTCCGTACGTAATTTTAAAATCATCTGAAGCAATGCTTTAAGATACTAATACGGTGCTCTCTCTGATCGGTTCATGACATTTTAAACAATAACTTAATCTGAAAACTTGAGCAACGTCTATAGATTTCTTCCTACGTATCTGAAGTGAAACTAATTTTCATTCGTAAGAGTCTCTCAGTTGCAATATCGTTCGATTTCAAATTTTATTCCCTTAACACGGCGAATGGCGATCACGTCCGATGGACCGATATTGCCGTGCGCATTTTTCGACATTTTGATTTACGTCGCTTCGGAAATAAATCGTACGTGTGTGTTAGGGCGCGGCGCATGGGAAGGACGAAAAAAGGACTCGGCGGGGAACGTGGGATCCGTAATTTTCGTCTCGATTCCAATTTCTTTTTCTCGCGGGCTTAATCTCGTCCGGTAAATTGGCCCTCTGAACTTCTCTTTGACTGCTCTCGGCCTCTCTGGCCTCCGTCTCTCCCTCCTTCACTCCTCCTCTCGCCCGTCCGCCTCCTTCTTTCCTGATAGGTACAATCCCATCAAATTATCCCGATTACCTGTAGCCTTGACGGTATACGCGAGCCTTTCTAATAGAGACAAGCGCGCACCGACGTTAACGACGATTTCGAAGTCGAACGCGTGCTGCCGGCATTCGCGTGACGTGAGTTTCGTTAGATTTACGCCGCGCATTTACCGTTAAATACGTGGCCGGCCTCTTGTCTTTTGCTATCGACATTGAACGTAATTCTCGCGACGCAGACAAGTCGCAGATTTTCAGTTATCCGTCATTGAAAAATAATCGATTTTCTCACTGATTTATTGACGACATTGCATTTTGGCAAGAAAAGTGTACCTATATAAAAAGCTCTGAAGAATATAAAGCATAAAAAAATAAATGCCAATCAGATCCGACACTAAGTGTGTCATATGTGCGCATTTACGTTTTTTATTAGAATTAATTATTTTTGATATTTAATCCTTCGTATGCATACTAAGTCTTTTTTTTTTTTACCCAGATTACCCTTTCTCTACGAGATTTTATTCTCAAATTTCTTGGCATAAATTTTCAATTTTTATTAAATAAAGGTTTAAACAAAAATTGAGTTAAATAACAATTCGGCAACATAGCAGATATGTTGAAAAGTAATCCTGAATTTTTTTCTAGATTTCTTGAAAACCTGAAACGATAAAAAAATTTGAACTGGACAAAAGAGATCCAGAATGCCTGATAAAAATCCAGAATGTGTCATGAAGGATTAATAAAATGCACACGTAAACATCTAGTGTCAGCTCTGATTATTGTTCATCACATTTGCTTCTTTGTAATTAAACTTTGCTACTTGCGCATTTATTTTCTCTACATCCGCGTATCTACTGGCTCATCTAAAAAGATATTGCAACCTGTAAGCGATTGAAAATAATCACGGTAAATGCGCGGTGGCGAGATAACGCGTTTCTTCGGATACCATCCGTTCCCATTGCGACGACATGAACAGGCATAGCGCGGAATTTTAATCGAGGGACCAGACTTCTATCGATCTCGCGGTCACGGAGAGAAGGGTTCCGCTATCGGGAGTAAAAAGCAATGAGCGGATACGCGGATCGGCTCGCTTTCATGGAAAGCTCGCGTGATAACGCGACGGCGCGGGGGATAAGTCGGATGTTCTGGGAAGCGCATCCGGTGCGATGGCGCGAACGCGGTTGGAAAAAAGGTCTCGCGTTTTCATCGTGGGACGAGCACAATTACCAGTAACGCTGGATGGTAGACCGACTGTCGGTGGTCGGCCCCTACTGACGTATTCACGTATTGGTGCGTAAGCAAAACGCAAATCATTGCCACTTTCCCCGCACGCGTACGCGTGAACGTGACATTTCGCGCTCGCACGATTATTCTATTTACGAAAATGATTATTGAGAACGGCGAGCCTTGTCACGTTTAGCGTCAATCGTGTCTGCGATCCTCGCGTCACGTCGGAATATCGAACGCAATTTTCCTGCCAACCAATTGAAGCCAACTGTGTATTTTATGGTTCTAAATAAATGTAGAAAGTGTGAGGTTTGAGCGATAATTAAATATATTGTTTGACTGTTGACGGTGTGTGATTGGAATGTTAGACGAAACATGTGTCTTTATATTTTCTTGTAAAAATTTAATACCGAAAAGTAATGATTAATTATACTTATTTTGAGTATTGAAGTTAATAACAGTGCCATAAGTACTCAAAATAATTAATCACTACTTTTCTGTATTATTAAATGAGAAGTATTAATTTGAAGGTACTAAGTTGAATTTCTATAAGGGCGATATTAGTAGTAATAGTAGTAATAGTAGTAAAATTAGCGGATGGAATTAAAACAGTCTCCAATGTATAATATAATCTAGATCTACAAAGTTTCTCTGTTACTCCGAGGTCAGTCAGTCCTAACCCTGTTCAATGGCATTTCACAAAATATTTTCTTAGTAATGTAAAATTTTAGCATGTTGCACGCAAAATATGTGCAAAATATCTGCATGGAAATATTGCTTAAAATAATTTATGGAATGATTAAATTTTTTTTATTTTTTTTTTTATTTTTAGAAGGAAAATAATATAGAGAAATAAAGACCAACAGTCATCACAGTACTGGAACTAGACTCGTTCAAGCGAAATCGAATTACCAGATTTTTCTTTAGGACTATATGTTTCTGTTTTTATAAAATTGAAATTTCTATTTAAGTTTCTACAAGATATCTAAGATGTAATGGGGTCTACTGTATATTTATTATTACATAATTATTATTATTTATTTATGTATATTATTCTTATGTACATTATGTATCATATATACGGAGTAAAGAGACTAATAATCATACCAATGTAGTTAATTCATAATAGAACTATTTTTTGTATATAATAGCGATCTTAATAAACACCATTAATAGGTCGATATGTCAAATGTAATTATACGATTATTTCCAAATAGATATGGTCAGATAAAATATATTATAAATTGCACTAGTATGACTGCAGCTCTATTAAGTTCCTCAAATAATTGCTGATAAATTAAAATATGTTTATACCTGCAAAAGCATCTTTTTAAATAAATAAAATATTATGTACATAAATATATATGTAAGTCTATTGCAGCTATACTAATGACTGTATCATATAATGTATATAATGGGATTAATACTGTACATATCCAACTAGTAATACGGTGCAACTACGCTATTGTTACAAAATACAATTTATATAAATTAGAAAAAATTGAGAATCTCAGTCTAAGATATTTCTGATGGATATGCTTCCATTAAGAATGTTGGATTATCTATAATCGTATAGTTGCATTGCAATATTAATACAGTGTGGTAGTGGCTATATAATACGCTGAATTAATAATATTTATCGCTAATACTTTTATTAATCTTCTCTCTATGTCGCTTATTGCATATGTAATCCATTTTTCGCTTTTCACAAGGACATTGTAGCAGCAGTTTTACTGATACCTCTCCAATTGCGTTTTTGTATGCGTTTTACTTTAGTACATTTTGTTTTCCACTTCCATTTGTAATGTACATCGATATACAATGAATAAAATAAAATAAAAAAATAAATAAGAATAAATACGTATACAAGGGTATCCCGTAAAGACCGTATAACAAGGGAAGATTCTCGAAATCATTTTGAGAGGAAAAGCCTAATATCAAAAATATCGAAAAAAATGTTTTTTAACATGAAAAATATCAGTAATTTTATCTTCGCATATGTAATCTTATGTTAACAAGAGACGATAATTAGCTTTTGCTTTTAGCACTTTGCATTGTAACACACCTGAACGCATAAATTTTAAGCGGTATAATTCGCAAATTTTTAATGTATAATTAAAAAACTTATTACAACCTCGACATTTTGGTATTCAGATTTTTTTTTTCGTCCCAGAATGATTAAAAGGAATTTATCTTTAAGCTTAAAGTTATTACGGACTTTACGGAACACTTTGCGGTATTTTTGTTTTTTATATATTTGTAATATTTTTATTTGATTAAATGTCAAAGAAACAAAAATTTATATTTTACGAATTAAAATAAAATTTATATTTTGTAATTAGAGAAAACTAAAGATTTTTTTCAAAATTCCTTTTCAAAAAAGTTCCAGGCATATCCAAAAGGTCTATAAAGGTAAAAAAAATTATCATGCATGTCAAAATTAATTACGCTAACCGTCGGATTATCTACAGAGGCATTATTAGCCGCGACGGTGAAACCATCGACGATGCCGTAATGCCGTGCTAACCGGTGTAACGGTATTACAAAAGCGACAGTGAAATGGCGGGATGAGAACGCTGGTTTCGCTCCTTGAAAGTTACGCGAGCGCATACGAGCCGCGAGCACGTCACGTTATAATTACTTCGCACTTTACTTATGCGAACGATAAAACGATAGTCTTTCCCTCCCGCCTTCCTTCTCTGGAAATCGCACAAGTTTGTTCGGATTCCGCGGAAGAAGGCGTATACGGAAGAAAGTAGAAAAAGTAGTCTCCGTCGGTGAACGGGAGAAATAGTTGTCTTTTGTCGAGTATGCATAAAATCGGCCGTAAAGATTGAAGTTATGGCGTGCTCGTAAGAGATTCTGATAAGAACTGAGATTTCTCTACTTGGGTAGTGCGAGTTATTGTTACGGTTATGAGAATATAAAGCGGGACTATCTCGCACTGAGATCGGTCTGCTTAAGAGACCAACTATAAATATAATCACACATTTTTTTTCAGTTATGCACCACCGGTGGACAGAGCCGTATATTATAGGGGGGATTAGGGTTACCATATCTAAATCACAAAAAAAGAATAAAAATTCTAAAACTAAATAATTTTTGTTGGCAATTGTTCTTAATATGAATATATTAAATTATTAATATAATTCTTTAAATATCTGTACAATTTTAATTAACGATCAGAAATTTTATGACTTTAAATGAGTACGGTTGGTGTAAGTCTGTATGGTATTCGAATGCACTTTTAATTCGACGACGCAATACTAGACGAGATAAATAAACAGACTCATTAAATTCCAGTTGATTAAATTAAGTTCCAGCTTTTAAATTTAATTGCAATACAAACTAAATTGATGCCTCGGTGAAAAAGTATCGTTGCATCTAAATTTAAGAGTTTATTTAAATTTGATCTGAATTTATTTTTGAAAAATAAATTAAGACATTTCGCGCTATCGTTACGAGGTAATGATACGTTCAGACGATAAGATATTTTCCTTAATATTTTTTTTCCCTAATATATATTTGTGTTTACGAGGCTTTATGATAATAGCAGAATAAGTCCGTAGCAGAGTGCGCGATAAAGTGACGTTTTCAACGTTATCGGTTATTTGCCTATCGTTGTACTCTTTATCTATCGATCTAATCTCAATGACATTGCCGTATCGGGTGCACAATGTCGTCTCTATCGCTATCACGTAAAAAAGCGAACGGGGCAAAACAACGATGCGATTGATTCCGACCCGGAAATCACGTTCCTAGGTCTCTTCAGTGACGTTACGAGATTTCTACGGTGTGAAAAAAGCGATTCGCGTGTCACTGGGAGACGATGGAACAAAAAAAAAAGCTTTTAACGTTCTCCGGGTCTTTCTACGGTCGGATCTGACGAGATTAATGTCTATTGCAAGGTCGCGTTGACAGATTCATAGCGGTAAATTGTGTTGGCGAAGGTCAAACGAAAGTACGATCACTCGCCTTCGCCGAGACGAACAGTTGCCAGATCAAATATCCGATGAAGAGAATTGATTTTAACTCTCTGGAGGCTAGTAGTTTTTTCTTCACATCGAAATCGCGTGTATTTTGCCGAGGCGAGAAGCCGTGAATAAACTGCTAATAAATTATCATTGACAAAGTTGAGATATTAATAGAACCGAAATCGCACGCGCTTACACTGGGGAAAAAAAATACTAAATTTTAATAAATGTTTATTTAAATAGCAGTAATTTAATATTTACTGAATATAAATATATTTTTATTCAGTACAAAAATCAAAATTTTTGATACAAGAATCATTAATATGATTAAACTATCGTTTTTCTAGTCAATAAATATTTATCTCAAGTAAATAAATATTCAATAAATATTAAGTCAGTGTTATTCAAAATTCAAATTTATTAAAATATATTTATTAAAATTTAGTATATTTTTCTCGGTGTATGTACATAATGATATTACATTATATGTGGAGAAGGATTACCGTAATACCATTAATAAAATCAAATTTATGCGGGAGAAACTTTATCATCTCGAAAGTTTAGCGCTAATGGACTAATGCTGTTTTGCATTTTGTGGCTTCAAAGCTCGCTAACTTATTCAAATATAATCCTCATCTTGTATTACTTTCTGTGTCGAAATTAGCACAAAAAATAACAGAGGAATTCAGATTTCGTGTGGAAATTAATACATATAATAATTCCACTCAGGAATCGAGGCTGGAAAAGGACGATTTTTAGAAATACAGTGACTGCGCTTTGAGAGCCGATATGTTTAAAAAGTTCTTAAAAGGGGTCTGGCAGGCACAGACGCGTCGTTGTGTATTTTATAAGTACCACGATCGTATGCAAGCTGGATGAATCACTATGACTGGAAGTCGACATATCGCGACGATAGAAAGAGGGAAGAGAGACAGAGATAAAACAGAAAGAGACTCGGAACTCCGTTATCAGGTTTTACCAAATCGTTCGCCGCTGTGATCCTTTCGCGGCATTACCAGGCGGTAACATCCGATGTTTTGTAAATGATATGGATGTGACGCATGGAACATCAGGTCGATGAACGTTTAAATATTCACGTAGCTTTAGAGTTGTGCGCAGCATTAATTTTCTAAATTCATCTTTTTTATATATTATTTCTTTCCTTACTAATTGTGACTTTTAAAATTAGGAGATATCGATATTGATGCATCGATAAGTTATAACTTTCCAAGGGAATTATTTTTATACAGAAAGAATGGTATTGTATCTAAAAATTTAGGTAGATACAGATCTAAAAATAATTTTATTGGACTATCAAAATAATTACATGTTACAGGACGTTCAAACATTTTTTTGCAGCATTTTTTGCTCATTATGTTTGAATTTCTACACAATTATTTTGATGATCCGATAAAATTATTTTTAGATCTCTATCTACCTACATTTTTAGATATGTCAATAAAGTTGTTTTTTTCCAGATAATATCAAGCGAAAAGAATAAGAAGGAAATGAAAGTTAAGTGTAATTAATGGAACGCAAAATAGAGTTTATTTTTATTTAAAAATATACAATTCCAGTAAAAATATACATTCCAATTTCGGCTTATCTTTCAATTACACTGAAAGAGCAATTTTGTTGAAGAATCTAAAAAGCTAGATACAGATTTGAAAAATATTTTTTTTGCTGGATGATCAAAACAATTAGATAGGACGACAAAATTGGTTACTGGAATATAAAAACATATTGTAGTTATTACTCATCATGTTTAAGATTTTTGAAACATTATTTTGATGGAATTGTTAGATTTTTGAGCAAAATTGCTCTTTTAATGCATCTTCAATAAAAATATGATACCATATCATTATATATTTTCCTGATCTCCAAGTGAAAGCAAAAATCGATCCTAATCAAATGAGTGCGTCACACAGATTACAAGGCCAAGTGACGTCAATTAGAATAAAAGATATATGAAGATATAATATTGTATTTTTACTGAAGATAGTTTGAAGTGGAGATAAAATGTCTGAAATGTTATGTATTTTTAAATAAGATAAACTCAAAATTTTGCGTCTTACTAATTACATTTGACACTTATTTACTTTGTACTATTTTTTTTAATTTCCAGATTCTTTAGAGATCAATATATTATTTTCAAGATCTTTTCTTTGCCAAATTTTTCATTTATCACGGATTCATTAACGTCCAATTGAAATTGTTCAAAAGTAACATGTTAACTTGTGTAAAAATTCGAATTTGGCGAAAAGCAAGAGATAAACTGTTAAGGGCATTGCAATGCACAGATTTATTTCAGACGTTCTCCTCTTCAAGAATATCTTCAGTGAAAATACAATATTATATTTTCATATATCTTTTATCCTAATTGACGTCACATGACCTTGTAATCTGTGTGACGCATTCATTTGATTAGAATTTTTGCATTCACTTGGAGATTAGGAAAATATATAATGATATGGTATTATATTTTTATTGAAGCAGCCAAAATTGTCTGTAACGTTGTATTTTTAAATAAAAATCAGTTTTAATTTGCGCTGGATTAATTACGCTTGACTTTCATTCCTGGGCATTACTTGGGCATTACTAGGCAGTACAATTGGTTGTAGCAGTCAATTAAAAATTATGCCATATTTTACTGTCTAATTTACTGCAGCAGCCGATCATTTTTTTTCAGTGTAGACATTGGTGTACACAATTTTGACCAGCGGTTTATCTCTAAAATGTTCACTTTTCACATTTTCGCCTTAAGGAAAAAAGTTACTCTATTTGCAGCAGTCTTCAAGCTTTAATAAAAACAGAACAATTTACGAGAATGCTGTTTGTACAACGGTAGTTTTCAAACGCGAGAGCGCGTGAACATGCAGGTGCGGAACTAGTCTGCGAAGGAAGGCAAGAGGGGGGGGGGGAGAGGGGGATGATTTTTCCAGGCTTCCAAATGCAGGCGGTAGTTACAAGGGGAATCGGTATACGCGAGGAGGGTTAACGACGGAGGTTCCAATCGGTAGCGAACGGAGCGGGTTGGCCAAGGCCAGCTGCGTGAAGAAAACGCGGCCATCACCGGTGCGTCGAGCACCGATCAGATCGGCTCAGGGGTTCAGCCGGTTCAGCGGGCGGAGAAGCAGGCAGCAACAGCGCGAGAGAGGGCACTGGGGAGTGTAGGCTCCAGCAGCAACGGAAGCGAGCCGGTTGTTTTACCGCAGAAACAGCAGCCGGCCACTTTGTTGCACGCCACGAAATTATGCACCGCCGAGAGGCGAGCGGGCGCTCGCGCGCGCGGGAGAAGCAACTCGTAAATAACGACCGGGCGTCACGAAATTACTTTCGGGGCACACGCCGCGCGCGTCGCCTCTCTTCTCCTTCCCTCGCATTACCGCGTTTGATTCTTGATCTTCCCTCGATGTACGTAAGTTACTTATACGTTATATATATGTATATATATGTGCACGTCGGTTTCGTGTATACCGGCAATCGACCGGGTCGGATCTTTCCATCCAGCCACTGCGCTGAAATCTTACGTCGTCGAGAATTTCTCGCGTCTATGGTTTTCTGTTAAATGGCTGCTTCAAACATTAATTAAAAATGTTATGTAAAATGTAAAACGCCGAGTAGATACAGCCACGGAACTGTGCGTGCGTGATCAGTCAAGGGATATTATAAAGTAACATTTATATAAGATTTTTGCTAAACGGAAGTATCGTGGCGTGTGTTTATCGATGAGTGTTCAAACTTTTGCGAAAATGTAGGAAATGTACACGGGCAGAATAATATTTCAAAATATTAAAAATAATGATTACTGAGAAAAAATATTATTTTCACGCATATATGTTAAATCAAGCCTGCGAGAGAAATTTCCAAATTCTTGAAGAAACAAAGCTCTCGTCTCGAGGCAATGATCTCGAATTCCTTTGCTTGCTAAAACCCGATCCTCCTAATTTGCGTCTAACGGGAGATCTAATCGCTGAATATATATAAATTGCGAATCGAATCGCAAGTCCGCGATTCTTGCGGTATGGCACGCAAGGTAACGCGTGGCTCTCCTCTTTGTAACCTACATCCAGCCTCGCGATCTCCGCCGCGCAAATCCCGGTACGTCGACCGTCGACATCTGAAAGTATAATACGCACGGTGTTAGCTGACATTAACATACACCGCTGTCTAATAAGCAACGCAAATCGCGGGCAGATCAGAATGCGGTGCCCTTGGCGTTCGTATTCGCGCGATTTCTTCGTATCTCGGACTAAAAGTCCGGGTGCCCCCTTCCACCATTCGCGTTTCGATAATTACGCATTGCGTAACGCGCGTATGGGCCTCCTGTGCGCATCAACGATGTGCCAAGGTCCTCTCTTTCGTGGATAGTCTGCGGACCGAGACGGTCTGAGAAATTAGTCGATACGAGAAGGGAAGGAGCACACGAGTCTTTCACAAGAACCGGTATATATTTATCCCCTGATATCGTTATGATATCGCAATAAATAACCTGCACTGAGACTCACGCTAGTATTTTGTAAACTCGAGTTTCGCTCAAGAATACATGCGCAGTCTAACGATGGTCGATCTTTCAAAAAAGACCTGCATATATAAAGATACGTACTATATCATTCTTTTTTACTGTTTTGCAACGCGTGTTTCACTCGAGATGTAATTCATGTTGTGTTAACTCTACGTTACACATGGTTTTTTTTTAAACTCTCTATTTGTTTTTTGATATGAGCGAAATTTCACTCTCAAATTTCAGCTTCATTTTTGCTCTTTCAATTTTTATTAAATAAATGTTTTAGTTAAAACATTAATGTAATAAAGATATTGAAAAAAGTAATTCTTAATGTTTCACTTTTTGAAAGTCTAGAACAGTAAAAAACTTGGGCTGGATAAAGAATCTAGATTGTAAATGAAGAGATTGTAAATTAATATAATAATTCTTGTAAATATGGGGCGTTTCTGACACCTCATTATCATATATTAATTTTCATTGTCTGATGATTTATAATTAAATGAAAATTGATATATAATATCCTATACATCCTTTAGATACAAATAAATGCAATTTTTTTAAAGTTGTAAAACAATTTGCATTAAATATAATGACATGTACAAATAGCGTTTTTACATTTAATGAATCTATAAAGCGAATATCTTGGACATTTCACGCGACTAATAAAGGATTATATACGTTACTTGAAAAATGTGCATATGAGCCACAGAAATGATTTTTTTCAATGCTATAAACGGCTATTTACGCGTATATTGCTTTTATTGCATTTCCAAGGGGCGCCGCCGGGTCCTTAAGATGCAAGATGCAGGCAATAGACTTCAGGCAATATAAGCTTAGGCTAGTAAAAACCATCCATAAACTATTTTCTCCGATCTATCGAGATACCAGCGTAGCGACCAGATATCTGCTCTAATGGTACCGCTTTTGTAGCGCGAGCGGAACATATGGCGGGTCTCTAACATAACATAAGCCTCATCCGAATATACACGGGGGCCCCACCCACCTCATCGCATCCCTCGGAAAGCATACTTTCGACGCTGATCCTCTCGCGAGCAACGGTCACGCTCGATTTGGCGGTTTCGTGTTCGTGCGATTTTCACGGGTCGCAGGTAAAAGCCGGTCGGCGAGGATAATGATTTATCGGGCCCCGCTGGTGATGGTGGGATGGGAGCCCCCGGGGGGCCAGCGCAACGACTTCACCTCCACCTTGGCGGCACACAGGCTTTCCTTTTTATTTTATTAAGGCTCGGGGTTTGGCCCTGGCGTCGTTGCGGCCTCTTGAGAGAAGAGAATCCATTACGCCGATCGCGCGCCGCCTGGTCGGCGATATCTCTCTCATTTTTGCAGCGTGTAGCTCGTCAAAACGATCGGGGGCCGTCTCGATATATACAACGTGTTGTGCCAGATATCCCGCGAGACGTGCCGCAGGTCCCCCTACCGGGTGTTACATAAATCGGATCTCGCGAGCGCGAAAAACACAGCCGAATTTTGGCGAATGACGACGTGTAATTCATCGGGCCAAAATAATCAGCCTTGACGATCGGACGATCGGATCCGTTCAGCCGTATAGTTATCGGCCATTTAACCAATTAGAGATTACCATCTAGATATTTATACGATCAATTGGGATAATTGCGATAGCGAGGTAAACGAAGTATCGCGATGAATATTATTTTTATCGTTCAAAGATATCCGTGTTACATCATTATATAAGTCGGAGGTATATCATGAAGTTTCATAGTTATATGACTTTATACAGACATTTAGAAACTTTCTAAATTTCTACATAAGCGGAATGAATGATTTTTATTAAAATATAAAAATTGAGCCTGGATACTGCAGATCTGAAAATAATTTTCCTGGAGTAATTTTTAGATAATTATTTTGATGATCCAATAAAGTTATTTTCAGATCTTATATTTAGTTAAATTTCTAGATATTTTATATAACGAGAAACTTTTATATGTGACTTAAAAACTTTCTTACTTTTTAACTTAAAAATTTTGTTGTTCTAATCAAAATTTCATTAGAATAATTAAATTTTTATTAGAACAACAAAACTTTTAACCTACTTGATTTCCAAAAAAAAAATTCTTTCGTTTTTCTTACTTTTTAATTACAAAATTTTGATTAACGATAAACTTTTCAATTAAAAGGTAAGAAAATTTTTCTAAGTCACATATCATACAAAACATTTCTCTGAGTGCAGCAAAATCGTTCTTTAGAATATTTCTAAAATCTGTATAAAATTTTACGGTCTCTACTCTTTAAAAATGGATCAATGTATTATTACCGAAAAATAATAAATATTTGCTGATGATTACATCAGTTACAAGTGTAAACACTAAAGTCACTGATTCACTTTTAAAGAATAAATAATAAAATTCTTATCACAAATTTTAGAGTCTAAACAATTAAAATTCTTTAAATCGCAAAGATCTCCAATTCGCTCTTTCACCTTTTTTTTTGTTCACAATTTACATGTCAGGAGTTAAGCTGTCCCAGTGTTTTTAGAAAGTTCTTTCTTATTCCATCGGAAAGTATCATCGTATGTACCTAAATGTCTATTACTAAAAGCTGCATCCGGAGAAGCGCCAGTGCGACGGAAATCGTCCGGGTCGGCCGTGAAACGACAGCGAGGTATATTTACGGCCTGATATCCATTTGAAACTTTCTCACGTTTCGCGGTACAAATGACGATTCCGTGTTTCACGGCCACGCGACTAGGAAGCGGCGAGGTGATTTACAAGAGCGGTCCGTCGTTCGTTGTTTGTGCGTCAGCAACGAGCGATCCTTGAGTTCGAGGGACCTCGCTGGCTGTTTGTGCCTCATTACGCACGACCAGGCCCTCGACGAGAGTTCGCTCTTTTCCTTTCTCGAGAATCGTGATTCGCCAGTCGGCACGATGTACAACACATCGTGCACGATGACCGAAAAGGACAATACACGTGGCTTTTCTTCTTCCTCTTCCTTTCCCAGCGATAACGCACGTCGAGCCGCGCTTGATCTATGGATCTCTATCTTTACCGGCACCGACGATCACGCTCG